>JABUQX010049972.1:45000-117058 GCA_015478945.1 Trachelipus rathkii
GCATGTATGGAGTTACTGCTCTCATATCTGGGGGGGGAGGCTCTGTTTCACCGGTTTGGACAGGGTCGAGTTCAGACGGCAAAAAGCTGTTTATAAACTGTTCTGTTTATATCCAGTTCACTTGACCCTATCTTTGCGAGGAAGTTGATGCTTTATCTCTATCTATAGGTACCGCAGCGGCAAAGTGCCTGAGGGAACTTATCACTTCGCGTACCACCACCTTTATACGACGCCCTCGTACACAAGGTGTGCTACATGTATCTGCGCACGAGTATTGTGTTGGCATTGGTAACTTCAGGCTAGTTTTGTGGTGCTTCCTTCTTTCCCACCCACTCTGTTTTGTGGAATTCTCTGTCATCTTCTGTGTTTTGACGAATTTAATCTCTCTCACTTTAAGCCTGGGTCTGTGCTATATGCGTAATTTTGACTAGAGTGAACCAAAAGTGAGTATAACACCTCCTTGAATAGGGCTTTGCCCGTGAGTGGTCGGTGAAACTGTAAAAAAAAAATCCTTGAATGGGCAGATATGTGGCAAATTTACTGAATCTCCTACTCACCCCACCAAACATCTTCAGATTATCCGAGAAATCGACTCTTTTCAACATTTACCCTCAGATGGATCATATTGTCGCAATCACACAAATTAGACTTTTCGAAACTTAAATTATTTTAACCTTTAGATCTCAGTACTACACACACAAATTAACATAGCTCTCTACCACAATGTCACTCTCAGAATTGCAAATCCTTCCTATTCCACTCTCATTCCTTTCCAGCACAAAAACATTTCACACCACACCATTTCATACTAACCGTTTCTCACTTTGTGCCAGTCACAGCGAGCAATCAAATTTGCCCTTTCTTTAAATACATCCAGTCACCTCGTTCTCCTTCACTGCCTCAACATTTATCTCTGACATTTCATATACAGATACAATTCATACACATTTTGGCCGAAGGATAGAAGGGCGCTTACTCCGATCATGACCTTCCCGAGGCATGCATTAGCATTTCCTGGCAAAGATAAGTGGTAGTAGGCAGCCACCTAACTACCACCGTCCGTTAGTCGCCTTCTACGGACACGCAGGACATACTATATTAAGGCAATTTTTCCCCTACACGTATGGATTATAAGATAGGGATGTCTGATAGATGTTGTCTAGAAGAGGTTGGATATAAGTATGTGTATATGATATTTGGACTGGAGGATGAGTGTGGGATATGAACGCATAACAGAAAGGCGAACATTAGGCACTGGAATGTCATACATACATAAAGCAAAATGAGTATTATATTATATATATGATATATATATATATATATATAATATATTATTTTATATAATATATTATATATACATATATATATATAATTTATTATATTATAAATAATATATATAATATATAAATTATTATTTATTATTATTTATTATTATTATTATATATTATTATTATTATTATGTATTTGATTATTATTATTATTATTAATATTATTATTATTATTATATGATTATTATATTATTAATATCATTATTATTATTATTATATATATTTTTATTGATTTTAATGATTAATAATTTTCTTAATATTTTTTCAATTAATCGGCAAAATAATCGGTGAAAATTGGCGATGACGATGACGATGACGAATTTTAAAAAAATATGTGTGCCGGATTTGTGCCGATGACGAGACGATTAATCGTCCATCACTAAATATAGTATTATATTATATATAATTATAAGTATATTATATATATATATATTTTATATATATATATATATATTATATTATATATATTAATATATATATATAATATAACTATATATATATATATATAAGTTAAACAACATATAAATACAAAGTGAAATATGGTAACAAGTTTGTATCATTGGACACAATAGTTAAGAATTTCCATTTAGAAGAAAAAGAAATGTTGCCAGAAGCGAAGATATTTTGTATAATAGACAAAATTAGAAATAAAATTTAACTATATAATATTTAAAATTCAGAATCGTGATAAAACCATTCATTTCATATTCAGAATTGATAAAATTAATATTTTGTGACCAAAAATCAAACAATTAATTTATTAATATAATAATAATAATATAATTAATATAATAATAATAATAAATAATAATAATAATAATAATAAATAATAATAAGTAGTTATTGTTTTTTTAGCCATAAAGCTCGTTGAAAATTTTCTAAATAGTGCGAAAGTATTCAGGAAAAATGCTTAAATGGAAAACTTAAAGAAATAAATTTGAATCTACATTGCAATGATTTATTAATAATTATTAACACATTATTGTTATTGTTAATTACACCTGTCAGTTTTTTAAACTCTGTAAATTTGTTTATTAATAAATAGAAATTATTTCTCTAAAATACTTACTTTGTATTTGAAACCTATAAATAAAAGTAAATTATAACTTGATGTCTGATGCTCGGTAAACTTTATAGGTTAAAAAAGTTTAATTATTAAAATCGAATAATCAGATATCGTAAGAAATTTATAAAAGCATAAATTTATAACTTTAGCATATTAAAAGTAAATCAGAAAATTAAATTTATACTAGAGTAACGTTAAAAAAATAAATTAAAAATAATAAGACTTTTAAATCTCTGAACAATTTGTAAGCTTTATTATTGGTACATTAGGAAAATAAAATTAGTAATAAACCACATGGGCCCTCGAGAATATATATATATATATATATATATATATATATATATATAATAGTAATATATATATTATATATATATATATATACATATATATATTATATTATATATTATATAATATATATAATATATATATATATAAACCACGTAAAATTAAAATCGCTGTACTCATACTAGGGACAGTGGTGTCAGTAGGTATTAAAGTGTATACTATATATTATATATATATATATATATTATTATATATAAATATTATATATAATAATATATATATATATATATATATTATATATATATATAAAAAAATTAAAATGTATTGTAATCTTGTATATTTATTGTCTTGTATACAGTACATATATATATATATATATATATATATATATATATATTATATATTATTAGAAATATTTTATTCCTGTATTAAACCTTTACTATGTTGCTATTAACTATTTTAAATTGAACTTGGTTTTTTTTTAAAATGCTTACAAGATTTAGAATATTTTGGTGTTTTGGAGATTTTTGCTGCTTTAGCGATATATTTTTAGTTTGGGCAACACCCAAAGGCATGGGTTTAAAAATAATTGAAGCAAGGTCGCTTCAGGCGAGATTTGCTGTTAAGAACTAGTTTTAAATGTAGCCGTTGGCTAAATTACAGTGGAATTTATTTATAGTTGGCTCAATACTTCATCTGGTTTTGTGAGTTCGTTAAACAGTATTAACGATATTTCTTTACTTTTATCGTAAATTAAATAAATTTGGTTATCTAGCAGGAGCCTTGTGCCATTTTTATTAAAAGAGTAAAATCAGTGCCAACATTAAATTAGGTCAGGATGTTAGCACTTTTTTTGTATCTAATTTAACCTTATATCAACTTCTCTATTTCACTAAACCTGATTTTAGTTTGGGGACATACTCTGTCCGGAAGATTTGTTTAGGCCTTAAGCTAAGAATTATTGCAACTACGTATACATTTACTATAATTAGCCCTCAATTCAAAGGCTTACCTCCAAGTATAAATTACTTTGAAATCAAAACTTTCTTTAAATTTATATTATAAACATTAGGTGAGTAATTATTTGATTCTTTAACATTTTTTAGATATTAAGATAGACTAATCCTCAATTTTAGGAATGAGCAGTTCACTAACTGTTCTAATTTGCAATTAGGAAATATTCTGCAAGAATAATTTCTTATATCTTTCAAAGTAATTTATTAGAGACGTCTATTTTTTATTTATTTATATTAGCTTGCATACTGAATCTTATTACTCACCATATGGTTTATTAAATTTTTATTACTTGGAGTATGTAGCCTAAATTTGAAGTTGGCTTGTAACATAGTTAATTTTAAATGAGATTTTATCATGTTTTAATTGTTTATTGTTTATATGGAAATTATGTTGCACCTATAGTGCAAGCGAAGAATCTGTTTGATCAGAAAGATTGAAAAATTAAATTTTTAAAACTTTTTGTTAAAAGACACCTATCTATTCAGACAAACTAGTGCTTCCCTAAAAAACAAAACAATTAGAAAAATAATATGATGATTATCATAACCTTAAACACTTAATAGGTCTGCTTAACAACAAACTATACATATGTGAATGATCTTTGGATTAAAATTGAAATTTGGTGATCTAATTAAAGACTGATAGTTGGATAGCACCTAATTTCTTTACAAATTATGCTTTGAATGAGCTCTTAAAACTGTTTGCCGAATAGGCTATTATTGACCTATGTATAGTTTTACTCTTAGTTAGTGCTAGGACATTAATGCCATGTGTTTTGTGATAATCCTGTGCCTTCTTATAAGTTTATTTATGTATGCTTGTAATAGCTTGGTTATTGAGTTTATTATGAAAAAAAAAATAATAAATACCCCATTTAAGAATTTAAAAAAAAAAACACTTTGAATAAAATAGTAATTACAAATACCTTTTCAAGTGCTTTACGCGAGCTTGTTACCATATTTGTGGAGGATTAGAAATGTAAATTTATGACTTATATTTTATTATGTAGAAGGGATTTAATCGATATTATATAACCTTAATACCAAGATAAAATGTAAGCCTATTGAACTTGCGATTATGAGCCTTTACATAATTTAAAATGCCACTATATTTTAGGACCTTATTCATATTTACAGTAGTCATTTTTATTTTCTACCTTTATAGGCTTTCTATTCCCTTTCGGATATGGGGCAACTTGGTATAAAAAAAAAAAAAAATTAATATATTAATTGCATGTATTGCCTACTTTCGCAGACACATTTGCTTTGGTTGATTTGAGGGCACAATAATTTGAAATATTGCTTTAGATTTTAATTAGTTGTGTAGTCTGGTGATTTACAATTTAGTTTATTTTTGCATTAAATGTTGCAAATAAACGTTTTTGATAGATTTATTCTCGAATAGTTATCTCTCTTTGTATTTAAGCTAATAAATTTTATTTATGCTGTAATTTTATAAGAATCGGTTGATGGAACACTTTGCTCTACTATACCTAAAAATGATATATTTTGACCTATTGGTTTTAAACTTTATTACATAACCCTTTACGTCGTTTGATATTTTGGAATAAAAATTGTTGTGATTTAACTTACGTACATTACATGTGTTTTTTAAACATCGACAACAATTGGCCATTGGCTTTTAAGCGTCTACATTTAACCTTTTGCATATGTGTAGTCCCTTTATATTATTTAGCCTATGGGCTATTGAAAAATAAAAAATTATTTGACCTATTCCGAACTATTTTTTGCATTTGGCCATCATCGGCTTCCTTTGAAAAAAAATACTTTTGACCCATGTGGTCTTTTTTTGATAGTTAATTAGTAATAAAAAAGATTTTGCTTTGAATCCTTCATTTATTCTGGTTTAAACTGGGTTACAATACACATATAGCACAATACACTCCTTATTCTTTTTTTTCTCTTTGATTTTACAACAGGCTTATCTATATCACCAACATTGTTCAAAGTTTAAAATATCTTACTTAATTTTTTATTTGACTTTACATTTAAGCCATCGGCTTCTTAAAAAAAAAAATATATTTGACATTATTTGTCTATTTGTGATGTTAAGAAAAAAAAAAAAAAAAAAAAATTTTGCATTGAATTTCATTTAATTACTTTAATTTAACTGGTTGCACAACAGCAGTGCTAGATTAATACTCCTATTACCCCTTTTTTATGTACTCTGGGTTTACAATAGGCTTATTGATAGCTTGTAAGCAATTTACTGTAAATAAAGATACTTTTAAAGTTTTATTAATTGCAACAAATTTATTTGTTTTTACACAATTGTGTCATATATGGAGCTCGCTTGAAATATATTTGAGTAATTTCATATTTGCACATTTCCATGCTATTTACCAAATGTTGAATATTTTGCTTAAATGATGTAACTACATATTGCTGAACTCTTGTGGCTTAGTAACTGTTATAAATTAACTTTTAATTTGCGTCTCTTGGATATGAAGTATTATATTGTTTACTAGAGATATCTGGCACTATCATGATGACTAATTTTTGATTGTTGGTATTTTATTGCATGTTGCTCTGGATTGAATTTGTTTTAAAGATTGTGCCACTTTGACACTGCTTTTATTAATTTGCTCAAGGAGCATAAGCACATTTTTTATGTTCTTTGTTCTTTCAGCAAATTCTTTTTTGCTGGGAGGATATTAGAATATTTTATTCCTGTATTAAAACCTTACTATGTTGCTATTAACTATATAAGTTGGAACTTGGGGCTTTTTTTTAAATGCGTAAAGATATTTAGAAATAGTGTTTGGTGTCTTTGGAGACTTTTTGCTTTAGCGATATATTTTTAGTTTGGCAACACCCAAAGGCATGGGTTTAAAAAATAATTGAAGCAAGGGTCGCTCAGGGCAGATTGCTGTTAAGAACTAGGTTTTTAAAATGTAGCCGTGAGCTATTACAGTGAATTTATTTATAAAGTTGGCTCCTATATTTACATAAAATTATGAAGAGTCTACAAACCGTAAAGTATATCTCTTATCGTTAAACTTAAATAATATTTTTAGTCTTGGGTTCTGAACTGTCTCCTTTTTTATTAAAAGAGTAAACAGTGCCCAACATAAATTAGGTCAGGTGTAACTTTTCTTTTTGTTCTATTTTAACCTTATACTCAACTTCTCTATCTCACTAAACCTGATTTTAGTTTGGGACAAGCTCTTTGTCCGGAAGATTTGTTTAGGCCTTAAGCTAAGAATTATTGCAACTACGTATTACATTTTACTATAATTTAAGCCTTCAAATTTCAAAGGCTTACCTCAAGTAATAAATTACTTTGAAATCTCACAACTGTCTTTAAATTTTATGTTATAAAATATTTAGGTGAGTAATGTATTGATTCTTAACATTTTAGATATTAAGGATAGACTACATCATTTAGGAATGAGCAGTTCACTAACTGTTCTAATTGGATTATATAAATATTCTGCACAAGAATAATTTCTTATAATACAGGTATTTATATTAAGTATTATCAAAAATGCTTAAGTGAATTTTTTATACACTTTATTTAAATAAGGATTAATAAAAAAAATAAATAGATAAATTCTTACTTTAAATCTCAATTTCCCTTCTGAATTATGTATAATTGTTTCTCTGCATATAATATTATAAAATTAAATGTTATATATAATAATTGAAATATAATATTAATATAATAAATAATAATAAATAAATAATAAATTCAATAAAATAAATAAAAACGTTAAATAATTTTTTTTAATTTTCTTTATTTTTTCGTAATAAAAAAGAAAATTAGTTAATCAGTTCCTTAAAACTTCTTGAGTTTTTCACTTGATTTAGTATTGATACTGAGAAAATAATATACATAATAATAATCATATATATATAATAAAACTTCAAGAGATATCTTCACTTACCTTTAAATATGTAATCTGATATACCTATTGTCATAGCTGGGCACGCCGCAACGATTTTCGGCTATTCGGCTAATCTCAGGCTACTCGACTATCGCATATAACTATCTTTCATTTATTATATAGCCCGTTATCAGTAGCCCGAAATATTTTATTTTAAATCAGTCGGACAGCCTAAGACGCTACTAGCATTTTTCCCGCGGCCTTTATCTCGTTATCGGCTATTGTAATTTTTTTTAAATTATATTAAATTAGTGAACCCTAACTCTCACGTATCTTCACCTGTAGATTAAGTCACTTTACGAAACGGGGTTTTTATATATATGGATATGAAAAAAATTAGTAAATTTGTTAAGTGGCATTGTTAGTGATAAGTGTAGTTTAATTAAAATATTTATCAGTTATTTAAGTTTCTTTACGAATGTCATAAAACTTCTTATTAATAAAAGCTAAGATAAGAAATGGCAACCTGTTTTAAACACGTCAGTTTTATTCAAAATTCCTTTGTGATGTTATAATTTTTTCATGTTATATATTTTATTATTAGTATATATATTGATTATTATTTACAATTAAATATAGTCATAATATATTATTTATAATAATACTAAATCTCTCACTGATTCAGGTTGACTTACTTATGGTGTGACTATAGTAATATATATTATTATAACTATATAATTAATAATATTTTAAATTATTCAAATTGTAATAATAATTATTTTGTAATAAATATAGTAAAGTAAAATATTATACTCTTATGACATTCATATATTAATTATTGAATACATCCATAGTGTAACGAATATCTAGTACTCATATATACTCTAATTATTATTGGTAATTCCTGACTATTACTAACCAGCATGAGAATTAATATAATTAGTTAGGCTTATAATTATATTTATTCTGTTTATAGGAATTATTAAGAAGCTAAATATAACTCCTTAAAGGATATAGGGTTATTATTATATATATTATAATAACTATATTGTGAAATTATAATACTCTCTCATAATAATGTGAAATAATAACTTATTATGTACGGCCTCTAAAATTATAATAAATATACTGACTATTATTAACTTGAAGTTTATAAAGAATAGAAATAATAGTAGTGTAATAATAAATAGTACTCAAGATAGGAACTTTTCGAATATAAATTAACATTTAAGGAATGATATATACTATATTTATATATTATATAATTAATATAGGTTAACTAAGTAAGCTTTAAATTAATTTCTTAGATATTAATATTAATATCTAAATAATTTGGTAGATACGTATAAACATAAAGATTATGTAGACAAATATAGTTAATATACTAATGTAGTGTAATAAGTAGACTAGATTACCAGAGGTGTTTATACTAGGATGTACGGTGCAGAGCCTCGCTGCAAAAGTAGTAGCTTAGGCATGAGTATGTCACAATTTATAGTGGCTGTGACGATGGGCACGCTCAAGATCTTATATACTGATCCTGGTCATCTTAGTACACCTCTGAAGTTGACACTAATGTTGTGGACGATCGATGCTGTGCCATTCACTCTTGGAAACCAATGAGCTCAACTAGTGCTGGCAACGTGGATAAGCAGTCATCAGAGCGGAATAAACGCTATTTGCTCACTCTGAGAGATTAAGGATACTCGCCTCACGTGGCTATAGTAAGGATAAAGACTAAAGATAAAGATGCATAAGTAGTAGTAACGCACTAAAATAAGTGATTTAGACCAAGTTAATATCTTTTAGATATTAAATCTAAGTTAAGAATTGAACCTGTGTTTTTGGATAAATTGGTGTGTTTCATGATTGAACATTTTAAATATAGAATTACAAAATTCAAAATTCAAAAAATTAAAACTTCTCTGATATAATACAATATTGAATTTTCAGAATTAAATTGCCTGAAAAACATTAAACCAGATTTTTGAATGTACACTTCAATAAATTTAAATTTAAAGACCAATAACCTTTCACGTTTTCTGCAATTCCTCTGTCTCGTTACTGAAAAACAGGAATGTTGCTGCCAAGTGTAAAACATCCTCGCTGCAAAGGTAGATATAGTATTCTTTCCTTTAACATGCTCAGATCAATAGGTTCCGTAACTCTCAATGCTAGCTCTCATACAGCATGTGATAATGTTTTAATATATATATTATATGATAAATTTCGTTATAACAGATTCATCAGACGACTCATTTCATATCTCAATTTTGGGGAGACACTCATACAAATTCAGTGACACTAGAAAATCTTGGTATTTATACAATGTTATCAAGAAAATAAAAAATTTGTAATAAAGTTTGCATTATTTGTAAATAATTTTTTATTATCCAGAATTTGTCAGCAATGGAATATATTCCTCACCTCTGGCATGCAAGCATTGAATGGGGTTCTTTAGCAAGCGCGTCGCTCCAGTTCAAGGAGGGTAATGCGAGTGTGTCTCCGTCGCAAGCGTCAGATGTCTCTGGATGAGAGTTTCAGGTCAAAGTTCAGCCAGCAGAGAGCAAGACAGGACTCTCACATCTCGAAGTGTGATAGACAAATTCATTCAATATACATTATATTATTATTTTAATATTGAATTCATTTTTTTAATAGGTAATGAGCTGGTACATTAGCGATAAGTAACGGTATTTAAAAATTTAAATTATTTTTAAATTTTAAAGTATTCTCGATCTTAGTATGTTGTGCTCACCTCTCAGGTGTTTTCAGTCATCTAGCGCTCGGGGTTTATTTCATTCTAATGTGCGACTGTGTTTAGCCTGCTCACTCTCCGTTACACGGAACGCACGAGGTGTGCTGAGTTGTTACCATTATCCCGATTTTGCAGTGCACCTCAAGGAGGACTTTGAGCAGGGATATTGAAAGCTGATGCAAAGGGAGACTCGACTGATAAACAGGAGCCTGCTTCCACCAGAATGGGTGGCCATACAGGCCGACAGTGGGCGCGACGACTCGCAAAATGAGGTCTTCTTGGTATCCACATGACAGTACACGCGATTGACAGGGGTCAACCTTACAAATATGTCGTGCCATGTCATAATCTATTGTGTCGGTACTAGGAGGGATAGGATTATAAATTAATAAAGAGTAATAAATCTTAATGACAAATTTTAAATACCCTTGTCTAATAACTCGATTAAATCGATACTTGAGGTCGTTGAAATATTACAAGATTTAATTTACTAGCATAAACTAAGTAATCGTCTTTAGGAAAGGTAAACTCACCAGTTACTGGGGAAATAATCACAGTGTAAGATCTATCACTCACTCGAGCTATTTTAGTAATACATTAACTGTGAAAGGAAATGGATCACACCCAATAATCTGACTATACGCGTCAAAGCCATAATCTGTATGCAGCCACTTCTAATCTACTTTTGGTAGGGTCTCAACTAAAGGGTGCAGTGAGAAGAGCCTTCTCTAAAATGGATCCATGATTATCACTGACTTGGAGATGTGGATCTCAGAGCTCTTTGGGATCAATTCTGCAGTGATTTACTGTTGAAACCTTGTCTGCCGCCCTGAGAACCGCTCGCTCATATTAATATACTTTATAATATACACGTGAAAACTAGTGCTAAATGCTACTTGTATTTTATATTGAAATAAATTTCCAAGAGAAAAGGCTGCATTTGAAGTCCAAATAAAAAAATAGTAATTTTCTTATCTTTTTAATAAATACATTGCACTAAAAATATTGGAGTATGCCATTACTGTACATGGAAAGCGCACTTTCCATAGGTTTGGCAGAAACAGAATGTTGAGTGCAGATTACTAGGGCTTGAGTGCACAGCGGGGTTGTGTTCACCAGCTTGGAGTGAGGACCTATTAGCTCAAGAGATCAGGGCCTTAGTTGTTATACAAGAATATTCCCTATGTTGTAGGCCAGACAGGCGCGATTCAATTGGGGTGCTCTCAAAGAATAACTGAAAGAACTCTCTGTTACCGTGTAGATACAATATATTTTTTTTATATTTTATAGAGCGTAGTAGTAATGTTGACTCTATTAAAGAAATTTAGACGTAGGAATTGTAGTACTCTGATTAAAGCATTATAGAAGATTATATATTGTCCATATGTTATATTTGAATTTTTTTAATGATGTTAAGATATATGAATTACTGGTATGTGAGAAAAAGAACGTGTAAGCTAATTGTAGACTGATATAGGTGTTCGTGGAGGTTTTTAAGGGTCGTGACACCAAATGGTGCCTATAAACACCCATCCATCAAGCCAGTCCAAGGAGGTTCCCTCTCACAGAGGTGTAGAGTCGAGTAAAAATATAAAGTATTTTAAAGTAGCAATTCTATCTTTTAATATTTTTATTTATTAATTATAATAAATATTATATTTAATTAATGTTATAATCTCCTACAACCTCCAAACCCCTCCCTAATTAAAATCCTGTTCTGTACCTTGTTACATTACTCATCTTGCTTGGTATCCCAACACTCATATCGGCTACTCGTAAACAATCTCTAACTGAATATATCCACCTTTTTTTCCGCGTTTTTCCGGTCGTCCGACAGGCAAAACACTCTCACATGGTTGCTTAGCTTATAATACACTTTCTAACCTATTAGGTGTTCTACCACCTTCTTCTAATGTCTCAAATCATCTTATTAAATACAAAATCCTACATCAATATTTTGTGACTGTATTTTTATACTTACCTCCTGTGCAATGACGCGCTTAATTCCAATTGATAACTCGTTGTCATCATTCTATCCATTAATCTATACATGCCAAGAACGCTCCCCTTCAAGATTGTCCATCTTACTACCCTTAACTCTTATGATATATTCGCTCCTATACATTACAAGATTACCTCTATGACTCTTCGTTCATTCACTAGTATATTTAATATATTATTAATTTAAATTATGCTTACGTAACTAAGCAATATATATTTTCTCACTATCATTTATTCAATCATAGTAATACGAGTACACATATTGGGTCATGCAGCTTTAGTGGCTATCGCAAGAGTCTTGATATGTGACTTTCAGGTGGATGGAACTAACGGGGTGCATACTACTGAGTGGCATTCTCCTACACATACCCCAACTGGTGTGGTTTGAATGGAAGACCAGCTTGAGGAGGAGAGTGGAAGTATAATATCATGATATTGATATTAGAACATGCCACTTAGTAACATGCCCTCTAACTTCGCTCGCTCTATGCAAATGAGGTTATTTGTTGGGCACCTCTTTCAGAAATAGGGATTCTCCTTTATGGCACTGCCCTTCCACCCCTCCTTTCTACCACTTAAGGCTAGAAAGCATTGCACCCTTATATTAAGATGCTTAGAGGAAGATCGTGAGTCACAGTATATCCCGTGTTAAGATGAGTGCGAGACTGATCCGAGAAAACACAATCAGAGACAAGCTAGCGAGACGTCAGAGCTTTGTGACTTTGATCATTCAGAAAAAGAACCTCTCTAACATTAGGTACGTCGTGTGCATGCTCTTCTATATATTAGAGTGTGTCGATTTTTGTTGTTCTTTAGTGTAGTATTGGTACGCAGAGCAGCCAGCAACAGGATGTGGAAAATTCGTTCATACGAAGTCGCATATGGAGGACGTTTGTTTTATTATGTGTCTTTAAATAGGACAGTGTGTTTTCTTTCGAATCTTCAGATATTTTCCGAGTCTGGTGTACTGTGTTATCCCCTAACCACTAGCATATTATAGGGATGAATTTATTGTATTTAGATCAATATGTATAATATAAAATAGAATTACCCAATATAACTAGATAGCCTAGGCAGCTCGTGTGAGAGGTGCTTAAGGCACGCGCGATGTAACATATATTACAGCGAGCAGAACTAGAGGATAGTCCTATGTAAGCGACAGGAAGTTTGAGACCTTCTTTTCCTCAAGAAATATGGAGGCCTCCTGGCATCTAGGTTGTATTAGCCAGCATGGGAGGGACACCATAGCTACGGTAGACCATAGTGCTGATGAAAGTACTCTCTCACGTATTTGATGTCATGGTGCGATAACATTTAAGTAGAAAATTAAGATAAATCTGGAGTTTTACTATCTGATAAAAGGTTTAATGTGTTATGTGTGCTTTTCGGTGTGTGATGCAGAGCTCGTGCTGAAAAGGTGTGTGTGTTTTGTAATTTACTCGGGTATCGCGTAGAGATAGTACGAATAGCCGCATATTAATTGCTGCCGGTCGATCTGAGAGTTTCAAAAATGCTCATTGGAATAGTCGTAGCCGATGCTCCTATTGGTCGCAAGAGGAATAGCGATTGGCACGGACTCAGAAATAGATATATAGACCGCGCCAAGACTTTATGTAAAATAAACAAACAAATTTAATTTTTCAATTAATTAATTATGATGGAGTATTAAATTTCTCTATTATTTTTAATATACATAACTCAGAAAGTTATCAACTCTCAAAATTTAGTCCGTGAGTATTAAGTAGATGTTTTGGTTAAACTTCATATTTTTATTATAAAATAAATTAAATAAAATACATTGTTTCAGATAAAAAATTATGCTGATTGCTCAATATTGCAACTGATATTCATCTTAAACTCAATGTAGGAACACATGCGAAATACAATGCAGCTACGTTGATTAGGTTTGATGGTAGGGATATAAGGTTGGGTATGCAACGGATAGTGTTCTCTCTCATCAAAAATTAGTTACATTATTTAAAAAAACGTTTTATTTATTTTCTCTCATTGTTTTTTCTCTGATAAAAGATTCGCTTGTAGCCAACAAGACATTTTACTCGAGGAAACAATTTGTTTGCTTGTTTTGGATCTTCGGTCATGCTTCTTATTTTATAAAAGGGCCTAATATTATATTTATATAATTTTTTATTTAAAAAGCAGTATGACTAGCTGCTTATTGTTTGCCTATTTGTCCGTTACATTTCGGAAGCTTGATGTCCAATGTTATCTGATACTTATGAATCTCAGATCAATTTAAAATTTTATATTACAAATTGTTAAACATTGAAATCGAAATAATATGTAGAAATATATTTGTAGTTTAATGTATATTCACCGTTAGATAAATTTATTATGTCTACTAATAATTTATATTTTTGTTAGATATTTATTTCAGCTTTCATTACAGTTTAACTTAGGATGTTTTCGTTTACTAATATTCTAATAATTTTCAGAAATGTATAATTTCTCGAACTTTTAAATAGTACTTTTAACTTCGTTCACCAATATACTAAAGTTAAGAAATTAGTATACCTTAAATATGGAGTTTTATACAAAAGTAAGTATTTTTTAGAGAAGGTGTTCTCAATTTTAATTTCGATGTCTTTATACTTTTTATGTTTAATGTTTCCACTAACCTTGAAGGGTTTATTCTAGTGAGCTACTGAATTCTGTCTTTAGTTTTTATTTCATTTTCCGAAGTCGACTAAAGTATGTGGAATAGTGATATGTATAGTGGTAACGTCTGGTTTGGTTAGTTCTCTCGATTATGTAGTGGTGTGTGAATAGTATAGGCTTTTTTATACTAAATTTTTTTTTTTACTCCACAACGACTACTTTTTATGTTGGCATAAATATTGGGTGGGTAGATAGGATTGTTCTTTTGCTTCTAATGGCAAAATTCGCTAGTGGAGTGCGAAATACTATATAGTTTGTCATAAAGTATGATATATATTACTGATAGTTATAATCAGTGAGTGGGCGAATCCCGGCAAACTTTTTGGATATCGGAATCCAGGAATCCGAATCCAAGGGAGAACTTTAATTGAAAACAGAGGTTATTAACAGAGAATTGCACATCTGGAGTGTGATAGGAGAATGTGTCCTGGAATCCGGAATTGCCGGAGATAGGACTAACCGATGTGACCTTTAGCAGAGAGAGATTCTCGAGATTCCTGTAATCCTGTATCTTCTCGTGTCTGTGCTTCTCTAACATAAGTGATATGCGATCTCTCGCATACTTCTCTGAATCCGTATAGTATCCCTATGGTGAATTTAAAGCAATTGATGCGAATCCGCGAATTCTGTAATCTGGGAGATCTGATCTCTGAATCTCTCTGGATTCTCGTTTCTTAACTTGTACGTTCTTTTTTACAAAATTTATTTATCTAATACTCAACTCTATTTGACATATTTCTCTTTTTCTTCTTTTCCATTTTCTTATGGCTTCTTCATATGATATGAAAAACACTCGCTCTCTTTTTTAGTTTCTCTAATGTTTTTGATTTTGTCTTGTGTGTACGTTAGTACAGTATTTATTGTTCCATGTTAGATTGATGATTAATCTTATTTAATATTTATTAAGTGTTGTTCTTTTTTTTAATTACGATGTTATGTTGGTAAGTTGGTGTTCTTTTTTTTATTACAATGACGTATTTTCTTTCTTTTAATAAAGGATTATTCTGTAGAGCTGATCCTTTTTTCTTTATTAATAGGCTATTTAATTATAATTTAATGATTTTAGTATTTAATAGAATATATTATATTATGGTCATATATATATATCGTATCTAAGGGGGGCGCATGGGTATGAGTGGGGCAGCTGCCTCACCCTTAGCAAGTGTTTATTTTTGCGTATAGAGGAGTTTATGGAGTATCAAGCCTATCATTCAGTAGGGTTTTCTATTCTTAGTACATAATAAGGGATACATAGCTAATAATATATCAAAAGGTAATAGGGTCAGGATTTGTGCTAAATTTTTCTATACTTTTTAATCGTTTAGTTAAAAAATTAGGTGTTCGTTAATTCTGCGATTATATATTATATTATATGATATATAAGTTTTACTTGATGAAAATTTCTTAATTAGGCCTCGTCTACTTTAGCTACTAAATATATATATATATATATATAATATATAATATTATATATATATATTAGGTATATATATTAATAGTATATATTAGGTATAATATATATATTATATATATCATTAATTTGTATAACATTATCGGTATTCTAAACAATAATATTATATATATATAAAGCCAGCTCTAGAAGAGCCCACAATCTCTTATTCTTATAAAAACTAATAATTAGCTTACAGGTGGTGTAAAAGGGAAATAATTTGGAATTTCCATGGAAATTTAAGTGAGGATAAATGATAAAATAAAAATCATATCCTAAATAGAAACGACCGTCAGCCCCAATCTTACTATTGGGTAATCCTATCTAAAATTATAACTTAGAGAAAATTTTAAACCAATAATAAAAAAATAAATTGGTAATTTTTTACTCATAATTTATTTTTCGCTGGGAGGACAGGTTTATATATATATTATATTAATATTAAATATATATTAATAATATATAATATAGTATAGATATATAATATATATAATATTATATTATTGATATTTATATATAATCTAGCTAAATATTCTATATATTCTCTATATTCTATATATAAAACAAACTACCGTGGAATAAGGGGCTTATCGCCTAACTATACTATGTTATCCGGGTAATTATGGTCCAGCATCTATATATGTTTTAGTCTATTGTTAACGCTTAGTTTCCGCAATTGCGAGCGGTATCGAGTCCGACGGGCGACATACAGACGCGCATGTTTATCCTATACCCAGTCAGTCTGAAGGCGGAAGAGAACCCCATTAAAATACTAAGGCGCTGGTCTCTCGCCGTGACTCCGCTAGTGGGAGTAGTCTCTACTCTCGCTTAGTTCCCGACCACGACGACGAGACCTGACTCCTGAGCCTTTCACGCGGAGCGGTATACCTCTCTTAGTGATAGTTCTTGTAGTTTAAAAATTTCTTGAACTATTACTGAACGTCTAATTTATTTCTCACACGAGTATGATAAAGTCTTATAATTAGCATATTCGTCTCATATTTACTATCATATTATTAAAGCTAAATTTTTTTTTCTTTACTATATATTACCTAAGAGCTCACAAACTCGTGTCTCCCTTTACAGGATTCGAATACTTATTCCTTTTCCCTCAGCTATTGTGTTATTTAAGATAGACTTTTTTCTAACTAAAAATTTTACTAGCATTCAACAATTTTCTACCTGTTTCCCGGTTATATATTGTTAGTTTTCTAGATTATTGGGATTTGTGGCTCTCCTAGAAGTTAACCATTATAATTAGACTACGATTAATATTAATATATATATTGTATTATAGATATATATATATATATGGATTAATATAATTTTTGATTTTTCTGGGCTAACAAAATAAAGTATATAGATATATTATTATTATTACAAGCATTATTGATAATAATAATATAATAATAGCACCACAGTGGTGGCATCAGAGTGTTAGAGTGCAGGATTCTCTGTACGAATGTGATCTGCAGCAATTATGAGACCATATACCACTATGTGGATAGAGATGCCGCAAGCAAGAGAAATGCGCTTTCTATTTATCTGTGGCACAAATTCTGCGCGCAGTCTCGATAAGTGGTCTCCATTCCAACTGTGATTCTCAATAGAGATATTAAATCCTGCTGAAGTAGTACTCTGGCCCCCGATGGTTAGGCCCAGTTGTAAATGCACTCCATTCAAAAAACCTTGAATATCGTCAAAACCTCGCAGCACATTCAACACATTGTGGATATTGTGTTTAGGATAGGAGCCATCGGAAAGATAAAGAAAAAAATTCCCGATGAAGTGTTAAAAGAAGCTAATCAAATCGCTGAGCAACTGGAACTTGATCTGAAAACCACAGCACCTCCAGCAACAAATTCCACGGAGTTCTGGAGAAGATCCTTAATAATTCGTATCTGGATTCAAAACTCTTCTTTGGAATTACGGTATTCTACTGAAAATACACTGCTTATGCATTAACAAAATCTACATTCCTTTCCACGATGCTATCATAACAATTCGATGAGTTAAAGGAAAGACAGCTTCAATTTTATAGTTTTACACTTAGAAGACCAATAGAAGAGAAGAGCTAGATCTTTGGTACAAAATTTTTATAAGGACAAGAAACTGAGTAGTGAAGAACTAAAAGATTTTTGTTGTCTCCCAAGTCGTAAAGGAGAGCAGAACCTTTCTTTCGTCGACGGAAAGGGTTTTGATGATTACTTACTCAGCCCAGCCATGCATCACAGTACGAGTAGACTTTGTTAGGGTACTCTGCGGAATTGATCAAGATTGGCTTCTAAGTATATGGAGATGACAGGTTAAACGGATGTTGGCTATGATGAGTTGTGACAGAAATTTGTTTTGCATTATGATTAGTTTATATTCAAACGTAGTTGATAATTTGCCTTAACTCAGGAATTTACTTTTTAATATCATTTTGCAACTGAACTCATAGTGTGAATTTTCCATCAATGCATATTGTATTTGACATTTCATATGTTTTAATTAAAATATTTTATTTTAAAAATATAATCATTTATTATCCATACAACCTCTATCTGTTTATTCTTCTTATATATATATAATATATTAATATATATATATATATATATATATATATTAATATATAGTATATTTTTAATATATAGATATATATTATTATAAGGGAGGACGCTGGTTCAAATCCTCGCGTAGCAGTTGGAGTTTTATCTACAGGGCAAGAATTAAAACTCTACTGCGACACGTTGGTGACGCTGGTTTGGGATAGCCGCCTTAAGTTCGATTTTCCTGTGGCCCCGTGTTACCCCTGCATAGGGATAAAGACGTATTAAAAGGAGTTATATATATATAATATTTATATATAATATATATATATATATTATATATATATATATATATATATAATATATATATATAATATATATATTATATATGAATAAGCTCTATAAAATTTTAAGCTGCCCCCTAGCTTGGAAGCTGGAGACACCCATTATTTATATAATATTAGATATAGATATATATATTATACATTAGTTATATATAGTATATTATATTATATATATATATATTATATATATATATATGAATATTATATATATATATATATTAAGAATTTCTATCACTTTAACTGCCAAATTGAATTTTATTCATTACATTGCAATACCTTTGTAATAAAATTTTAAGTAATTAATTAATTATATGGCAGTTTATTATCTATTTTAATTAACATAGATATCTTTTTATTTAGAAAAATTAAAATTTAATTGTTTAAATGGGTAGGTGCAACTAAATTATTAATTCAGTGCCCAATTTTACCTTAAAAATGGATATAAATTTGGAATTTTCAGCCGATTTTGACCTATAAACACAAACGTAGACTATATTTGCCCCTTCTAAAAAACGTTTCTTTCAGATTTTCGTCTGAACTGATTTTCTTTCAGATTTTCAAATTTTTCATTCAGAACAGATTTTTTCAAATTATCTTCTTAGAAATTATTTTCGAGATTGTCTTCAAACTGAATATGCATAGATGTTCGTTATCTACAAAAGTCACCTTTTCGATTTTTTGAGTTTGTGCTCAGCGTTGTCCAATTTCAACCCACTTTTTGGGGATTTTCAAATGAAAATTTGCGATAATTTTTTCCTGTTCGGGCGAAGTGTATAAAATTTTCAGGGAAATGTAGTCAGGAGAGATGCACATTTTTACTATGATAATTTCTTAGTATATGTATTAGTTTTGGATTTGTTCTATGAACAAAAATTTTCAAAAAAAAATTTTGAAATTTTAAAAAAAATTTCCTTTGAATATAAAAACATTTATAAGTAAAAAAGATGAATCTCGGTCGATTTATAAGCCTGAAATTTGATTGTGATTTGGACAGGTAGAAAAAAGCATTCAATATTTCACTTTTTAAACGTTTGAATTTTCGGAAAAAGTGAAAAAATTATATATTAATTTTCTACTATCGATCAATATCAAATTTTTAGGGCTTGTATAAACGTGGAGATGCATCTTTTTTACTTAAATATTTTTTTGTATATATTGTCAAAGAAAATTTTTTAAATTTCCAAAAAATTTTTTTTTGGAAAATTTGTTCCAAGAACAACAAATCTAAAGCTAATGCATATACAAAGAAATTATTTAAGTAAAAAATGTGCATCTCTCTCGATTATATATGCCCTGAAAATTTCATCCACTTCGCCCAAACAAGAAAAAATTATCGCAATTTTTCATTTTAAAATCCCAAAAAAAAGTGGTTTAAAAATTGGACAACGCTGAGCACAAAACTCAAAAAATCGAAAAGTTCTTCGTGACTTTTGCAGGTAATGGTCCAATAATGCATACCTCAATGTTGAAGTCATTCGAAAAAAATTCTGGGAGTTGATTCGAAAAAATGTCAAAAGAAAAGGGTTTTTAAAAAAAAAAAATATATTGAAAGAAAGATTAAAAAAAAAAAAAAAACACCCAAAAAACAAGTTTTAGAGTGCAAAAAATCTACAGTTTGGTGTTTATAGGCTTCAAAATCGGCTGATAATCCGAAATTATATCCATTTTTAGGGGGGTTGAAAATGGGCGTAGTACGAGCCCAATATTGGCCTGATCCTTATTATCATATTCGCTATAAATTAATTAGTTTTTTCCATGTTTCAGAGTACTATTTTTCTTATGGCGTTATGATTAGCCAAAAATATAAGAAATATGCATCTTGATTGGCTCTAACAGCACTATTGTGATTGGCTCCTAAATGGTGAGTGCAATTTTTATTTTTAAGTTCTGTTTTATTTATTTAATTTTATGATTTTTTTGACTCCTGTACCAAGGAAATAGACTCGGAATTCGAATCGGATCGATCGAGCTCCGATCCGAATCCGGTATGTGTAAAAAATGTTCGAATCGAATCGAATCGAGTCAGCACCTTGTCGAATCCGAAATCGAATCCGTTGGTTGGGGAAAGGCTCGAATCCGATCCGAATTCCGGAATCCGCACCCTTCGATTCGATTCGAATCCGGAATCGGGAATTCGAGAGCTCGAATACGGATTTTCGGGTGGATATTTCCACCTATTAATACGAATTTCAATGTTTTATTTCTTGTTATCTTATATATATTTAATATACTAATTGTGATTCCAATTTTATTTAAAAATAATATATTAGATTATTTTACTAAAAGTTTAAAAATTATTCCTACTATCATTGGTCCGATAATAAAATAAAAAAGGACAGAATTTTTTTGTTTTATACGTTCTTTATATCTATAGGCAAATTTTCTGATAAATTATTTTCTATTACATATGATCTATTATTCTTTCAATAATAAATATTATTTATGTATTTTAACTAAATACCATATTAGTTTTTAATAAATTTTTTATGATTATTCCATTTATTAAGAATGTTTTGGTGAGCAGTTCCGCAATTGTACATTCCAGAATAATATATCTGGTGTCAACAACGTACAATTGGCAGCGGTGTGTATTTGCTCATTGATGACGGCAATTGTAATATTGAACTAAAGATTTGTGTGAATTGTGCTCAGTTTATCTAAAGCACTCATCTGATTCATATCAATTATTATCATCTTCATTCTCTCACTTGTTACAATTCAGCATAATTAACGTGTGTTTCTAGTTCTTTTCTTTTCTTATTACCTAAAAAGGAGGGTGTAGTAGCTAACTATCATTGTGCCCTAGTTAGTAATTTTTATATTATGCGTCCCATTCCGACGACAGTTAGTAATATATTAATATAGTACTATAAATTATATTATATATAGTATATATATTATAATATATTATAATATATAGTTAATATATATATATATATATATTATAAATATAATATATATATATAATATAATATAGATATTATTAATATAGTATATATATATATAATAATTATATATTAATTATATTAATATAATATACTTTTTAAAGTTTGATTAATTTTATTATATAGAAATACAATTTAAAATATAAAAATGAATGAATAAAAGTAATCCTGTAGGTGATATTTTATTATATAAATAATATATAGTTTGTATTACTACGCCAATAATAAATGGTTAAATAAGTGACTTGCTGCAGATTCAATAGTGAGAAAAAATAAGTTATAGCGAATTAGAATATATTAGACGATTTGAGATAGCGGATTATAAGTTGGTCATAGAGATATAGATGAAAATATGGTTATAATGATTTCGAGATAAGAATATTGTACATGGAAGGTAAGAATATAATACGTAAGCTAGTGGATATAGAAAGTTGTGATTACGCGCATATGCCACTCGCATCGACGAGTTGTGAATTGATGACGGAACTATAACTCACAACAATGACGGTAGCTTCTACTACTGTTTAACCATTCTACCTCACTAAGACCCAAAATATATGGATTCTAAAGAACTTTATAAATAAGTCAAATACCTAGATGCTTACCCTATCCAGGCGACGATTCCTACCTCAGGTTGTCCAGGCTGTCTATCCACTTCGTTTCTTTATATATATATTGTAGGTATGTATAAATTATTGATAAATATTATTAATATCCATAATTATATAGATGTAATTAAGAGAAGAATCATAATTAAATAAGAAGGGTAAAGATAAAAGTATTGCTATTTATGTTAACTTGTATTCTTGATATCCAATTCTTATTTGGGTTGTTAGTAGTGAGTATGGTATAATATATCCAGTGTATGATATACGAGGAATCTTTTTAAAAAAAAAAACAAAAAATAAATAAAGCTACATGTGGAAAATTTCACGAGTTTGGATGAATTATTATTAAATTAAAATAAATTATTAAAATATAGAAGAAAATTGAGTAATAGTGATAAAGATATTTGTGTTGTTCTTTCTCTTCTCTCAGCTTTATAAATAATAAATAAAGATAAGGTACTCTCGCTCTATCCTCAGTAGAGAATGGCGCTCCATGGGTAATATCACTAATAATACTGGTGAACCCTTATTTCATAAATGTTTAAAATTATCATATCTTATTTCTAAACGTCTAATTATAATAATAAATTATTCTCAAGCGATCTTTATATATTATATAGTGCCTAGAATACTTACGTGTGAATAACTCTATCAATATTTTAGTACAAATGAATATTTAACTGAAATATGTGGAGATGTATCGGTATAGGTGATGAGTATAAAATACATCTAATTTCATAAAAAAACCTAGATAAAAATATAATAAGTAAAGATTAAGACATTAGTTTAGAAGGATACATACACGCAGGATTCGGGTTCGTGTAATGATTCTTGAATCGCCAATAACTTATAATGTTATGATTGTAGATTTTGATCGAATTTTACGGGATTATTATTGTGCTTTAGGATTTAGACTCTCGCTAGATACGTCGAGCATAGAAGTAGGAGAAGTAACAGTCGGTGTACCGAGATATACTATTTGTATCCTTAATTCGCAAATGGCTCTCTCTAGGTATATATGGTATCTACTAATCCCGGAGAAGGCAGTTAAATCTATTTTACTCCTATATATATACCCTATTAAAGTTTACTTTTCTTTAATAATTATATTAATATTATATATATAAGATATATATATATTATATAATATATATATATAGTATTATATATATTATATATATTATATTAAATATATATATATAATTATTAATATATATTATATATATATTATATATATATTTATGGTATTCAACCATAATATATACGCTAATGTACTTCGTAACTAGCTTAAATATCGGCACTATGATGGTTCTCCCTTACTCATCTGGTATTTCTCCTCCTTTCAGAACGCATAATAATCTTTCGCCTTTTATACTAAAGATTTCCGTGGAGGGGAGCAACTCAATGAGTCTATAATTAAATTTCTCCTTAGGCTAACGGTCTTAATAAGATATACAAAAAATATAACTTCAACTCATATAAGTAGAACTATTTAATAGATTTATTACATCCTAAGTGAAGTCAAAAGGTAATTTGACCATTTCATTCATTTTATACTTATATATAATATATTATAATATTATATTATTATTAATATATAATATATAGTAATATAGTATATTAATATATATATTATTATATATTAGTATATATATTATATATATATATATATATATTATATATTATATATTATATATATAATAATATAAATATTATATATATATATATATATATATATATTATATATTAATATTAATATAATATATATATATATATATATTAATAATATATATATATATATATATATATATAGTATAATATTAGAGGGTATCGGATTAAGTGTATTTTTTACTATTACCTCGTAATGCGGATTGTTAAAATTACACTCTATCACCGCGGATTGCGGAGTAATAGTGATTATGTTTTAGAGTTTTACCACAGGTTAACTCCTCAATATAGTATTATATAAATATACTATATTATATTTATATAATAGTAATATATTAATTAATATTTTATATTAAATTATATCTATATATATTAAGTAATATATTACATATATATATTTATAATAATATTTTATATATAATAATAAATACCCGTGTATTAATCAGATTACAGGACTCTTGGACCGATAACTGTTTTGCACTACCTAACTCAACTATATTAACCTAAGCCTTCCACTCAGATTTGGGATAAAGGATTTAATATTTATATTATAATGGTATTTGAAAATATATAATCTCAAATTATGCTCATTCTCAAATAAAACAAAGCATATATGGGCCCTTTTCAGGGAGAGTTTGCTTCTCTTTGCGTCGTAAATGAGTAGATCTGCACCACTAAAAGAAGCAAACTTAGACTTACAGCTTGTTGTATGGGCTAATGTCTAAATAGTGTATTATCTCCTGAGCACATTTTGGTACAATGATGTTGTGAGTGAAAAAGATTGTGGAAAACTTTTACATATTTCACGCTCACAAATAACTAAGTGTGGATCTATTATATTCTGATCCAAGACTTTTTACTCTTTCTATATTATCTTCGATCGAATGATAGTGTGTCTATATTTTGACATACCTCTGAACGGGACTCTTCATACCTTGAGCTAGAAGCCAAAGTACGATCATGTGAGATTCAGCAATAGATTATATATCGCTATAACAGATGGTAATTGCGTATCTGTTATTCTGTTATCTTATATGATTATTTTATATTGTAGTAGTTGTGATTTTCTGCTATAATATATTTTAAGCAGTATTTCATCCATAGTATCCTAAATTTATTTTAACTCATCTGTATAAACATGATAGGCATCAGTAAAATTTTGTTATTATTGTATAAACTATGGAAGATTTTAAGATAAAAAGTTGTCTATTGCACATGCCTCATCGTTTTTGCAGAGTTTGAAATCCATTATGTATCCAGCACGAGTGTTTCTGTCATCCTTGAAGGTCCTATCTCTCACTATATATATTATATTATATATATATTTATATATATAATATATACGTTATATATACTATATATATATATTATAGTATATATATATATTATATATATTATATACTATATATTCATATATATTATATATATTAATTAAAAATATAATTAAGGCAGCGTTTCCTAAACAGAAATTTATAAATTCATAGTTATAGAATATATAACTATCTGCTTAAATTCGTGCAAGAAAATTAATAGCGGATGATGGTGTATTGCGTGGTATGCGGATTAGTGAAAAATGATTGCGGTATATAGATATGTCGGATATCCGATACTTAACACCTCTCAAATATAATATATATATATATATAGTATATATATATAGTATATATATATATATATATGATATTATAGGTGTATCACTGTATGTGAGAGCAGTATATAATTTGTATCACATTACTTCTATTACATTTAAAGTAATAAGAAATAAAAATATTATGTCACCAAGGGTGTTAAAAAAAAAGAAACAATACTCTCATCAAGGAAATGGTAAAGGTAGCCTAAGATCGTATTGTCACTGACTTATTATCAGGGAAAGATATTGTACTAATGAATGTTTGGTATAGTAAGGTAAAACAAAAAATAAAGTTTGATGGATGTAATGTTTTTTAATTGTGCATAATCAAAATGTAATTTAGTCAGTCTTTTTTCAACACAGATAGTGTATATAAAAACATGTTCCATTTAGTAAGAAAAAGAAATTAGTTGATTTGTCAAAAATGTTAGATAATTTTGGAGTTGAATTGTTTTTACTAACAAAGACACACATTTAAAAAAAATGAAAATTGATTTAAACGTATAATAGTATTTCATATTCAGAATCGAGATAAATCCATTCAAATCCCTTTCAAGTATTTATAAATATTTAAATATTTCACGAAAATGTAAATCAGTTACTTAACTAAAATAAAATAATAGTATACTCAATTGACGAATTAAAATCTATTGGTTTTGCATAAAAGATTATTCATTGTGTCTCACGACATTAAAATTTAATTACTAAATTAGTAGCGTAACTTTAATGTACATATTGCGATCAAGAGGTTTGAAATAGATGAAAAAGCTCTCACAGTAACAGTGTTGAAAGACACTACATTGCAACTCATATGTAAATTTAAATTAATTTATTAAGCGCAGTATATACCATGTGTAATGTGAAAGGTTTGTGATTACAGTATCCGGCTTGTCATGTGTTTAAATTTTCACACCATCCTCTGATATTAATTTTTGTAAAGTGTTGTATAAATTGTGTTGTGTATATAATTACTCAGAACAACGCCTAGTGCTTGCTGAACGTACTATTACTGTAAATACCTTTTACTTTATATCCCCTATGGGTATTAAAGTAAATTTAACTTTGAATGTGTTCTCGATGCTCGGGTAATCACAACATAGTAAGAGTTTAAAAACTGTGTTGAATTTCATAAAATACTGGAATAAATATCTCTTATTGAGATGTATCGCGATGAAGAGATATAGTGATTGAAGAGTTCAACTCATCATACAAAACAATACTAACTAGCATATAATAAACATATATGAAAATATAGCGGTAAGATCAAGTATAAATATGTACGTTAATGATTATTTAATTTTCGTGGAGATATCTTAAAAAGTAAGATAAAATTTAAATATAAATGTTAAGAACTTTATTTAATACTACGTATGAACTATTTTGTAATAGAATAGTTAATGGTCAGGTGATTTAGATAAGAATACATCAGGAAGTTAATAGACATAATTTTTTGAGACTTTCAAGATTAAGTGTTAAAGGAAGTACACGTCGGTCCAGGAGAAGTGTTTAAGTTCAATAAATTAAATATTCTTTTTAGTTATTTTTATATATGGCTTTATATATTATAATTATAATTGATTATATAATATATCTTATATAGATACAATTATGATATATGTATATTAATGAATATAAATTTATTATTATTTACATATGTATATAGTAATATTATATATATATATATTATATAATTATTATTAATATTATCGTAATCACTACCATCACCATAACCACCATTAATAATATAATTATTTAATTTCGGTTTACCTTATTTTTACTGAATATTTAATTCCTATATATGATATTATATATATATATATTTATTATAATAATATTATATTATATATATATATTAATATATATATATATATATATATATATAGTATATATATATATGATATGATATATCCACTACCTACCTCTATATATCTTATCTTAACTATGATAATTAATTATAATTTTAATTTTTATATACTATATACTTTATTTAAAGGTAATAATAAAAAAAAATAAGTATAAATCGTTCCCCTAACTCAAACTGTTTTTCTGTGATGTATTTTGAGATTACTTAGCAATAATTAAATATTATAATTATATTAGATCAGGATGACATCATAATCACATAATAATAATATAATAAATAAATAAAAATCTAAATAAATATTAAATAATATATTTATTAAGTGTTTATAATTTGTTAATTAATTTTTAAAGGTAACTAAAAAATCTCAGAGTAAAATTCTCCTGTTCTATGACACTGCTTTCGCTTGGATTGTTGTAGGTCTCTGTGATTTACATGCTCGAAACTTACATATATAATAATAATAATTAATTAATTAATATATATTATAATATAAAATTAAATATAAATAATAATAAATAAATTATCAAATATTGAATTTTGTAAATTAATAGGCTCAAATAAAAACATAAATTAATTTTGCTTAACTATAAAATCTGATTTTAATTTTAAATTTCCGATTTATAACAATAACAGGAAATTACAAATGAAAATTTTGTCCTAATAAGTAATGTTTTTAACTTCAAATTTAGTATTAAAAAAATGTGCAAAATACGTATAGTCTGTGTTAATATTTATTTACTATTGAAATAAATTGACATTATTTAAACACATTCACATCCCAATGAAAAAATATTATAATCCACTATAAAACTGGTACCCCATAGGCGGATGGTTTATTGCGTGTGCAAGCACGGACTATAAGATAGATATGGGAACCGAGTATAAATAGTGAGCTACATTATATTGTTCATGGACTGCGATTGTTAGATATGTACTCTTTATGTATTCAACAAGTGAGTTCCCACGAGCTTCGTTGAGGCTCACTTGCACTCGTGTTGCTGACCCTGCGATTGTGCCTCACTCTCGGAATAATTCGGAGTGCTTTAGAGCGCTTACATTTCGTGTTAGGTAGCGGGGATACAATAGCGCTCTGCAGCGCGTGGTTTCCCTATAAGTATATTTTCATTTAAATAATTAAGTCTCGCGAAACATTTTTATCGCGGACAGTGATATATGTTGCATCCTGTGTAAACGTCTGGATAGGGGAGGACTGTTTAAGAAATTACGTTCTCTTGTCCTGTAATCAGATTTCAGAAAACACGATATCAAGTATTCACTTATCTCTTCGATATTTTTAGCCTGATGACCACACACTGAGAGAGGATCGTATATAGATCGCTTTGAATATTTCTATCATTTTCTCTATTTTTTTGGGATATCTGGCATTCAGAATTTCTAAAACGCTCATTACGTTAAATGACGCAAAACAACACTGCAAGAACATTACAAGCAAGTTATATTTGATTATACCGCAAAAGGAACTGCCAATATTGATAGACTAAACCACACCCTGCGTTTAGTGCCGTGTCAAACCACTTAATGAGGTTTCTCTTATTTAAACAATAAGGTGATGTCCAACAGAAAAACCTTGTTCAAATTTTTTGCCTATCACTCATCATTAAAAAAATTGTTTGTTATCCAGTTGAAATCTAATATAATTAATATTATTAGTAATATTATATATTATATATATATAATTATATTATTTATTAATATTATATATATATATATATTTATATTATATTAATATATATATTATATATCTATATGTTTTATATATAATATAATATATAATAATATATGAGTATAAAAAAATAGTATAAAACAAACATTTTTGTACTCTAGATGACATAATGTATAATTAGATAAATAAATATATTTTAAAATTTCTATTATGTCAATAATTAAACAAATTTGTAAATATAGAATTGATTTTAAATATGCAGCATGTTATGCTTCCGGTTGTTAAATGTGTGTATAAAATTAGAGCAAGAGCATTAGACATGATCAATGTCCACTTACATGTTACTTGTTATTATTTAATTAAAAAATTTTGTTTTTATTGTTTATTATTATCTATTATATAATATAAAACTATATGTTCTCTTTTTTATTATATATTTTCATCATGTGTGAAAAATAATCGTAAACACCTCTCAACATGAGTATAGTGTTCAGTACAACATAAGTATATAAGCGGGAGTAAAGTCATTACAACTAATTTTTATAGAAGAACATTAACAAATAAATTTTAACTATATTATAATGAATAATAAAAATAAAAAGGAAACTACTTTCATAATCATGATTGTGCTAGTGCATAGTGTTAGATGGATTGATAGTGTGTGGCATTTTGTGATGAATGTGTGTTTGTGTGGTGGCGGATAGGGGATATCATTGCTCTTAACGAACACAAACAGTAAAAATATTAGTGATATATGTGTTAGCGGATATAACTTGATATTGTACGCCAAACTCTCTCTCTTGAGAACATTTTGTATAAACTGATATTATAACAATTAAAAGGTCCATAGACAAGTTGTTAAATTTATCTTACTATATACGAATTATTTACATTGATATATAGATTCATTATTGATGTCTCTAGTCTTAGCATCACTCGCTCTCGTTACAGACAGTATTCGCTACTTAAGAGGTAATATTATCACTATTATTGAGAGGTAAAGGACATCTATTAAGATAAACAGCATATTACGTGTGAGAAATCGTACTCCGGAATGATATAAACTGTATAGATATGATGAGATGAATGATATATTAATTATTTTACTAATACGATTAACTGAGATGTATTGTGAAGTACAGTAATGTGTGGTTGATTAGAGAAAAAGTTGAATTTTGGGTAGGAAATACTTTCAGGGGAGGCTATTGAAACAAGAATTCCAAAATCATACATTAAATAAAAAATAAATAATAATAGGTGGCGTGAAATGATATATCTCATTCACACACTCGCACGCGACGGATAAGAAAGATATGATAAAAATCAGCAACTGAGCAATGTTACTGACATCGATCAATTCATCAACTGTAGAGAAAATGGTGATTGATATATTTTCTTATACTCAAGGTTATCTTTGAACTCGAGTATTTAAGAATATATATCTCTGAATATAGTATACTCTCCCTTTCTAGAAATATAGGTTGAGAAGACCACTCTGGTCGCATGACAACAAAGAGTTGTTGAACTTTCTCTAAAATATATTAATGATAATATTTAAGTTTGCATATATATATAAATAATAAATGATTTGACGCACACCCAATAATATCTACTCCTCTGTATGAATATTAGTATATTGAAGCGAGAGCAAGTGTAGAAGAAGACAACTTTTGCTACTTTTTTGTTATAGAATAGGATTATAACTCTCATATAAAACAGGATTCGGCGTCTGCGCATCGAAGAATCATATAAATAAGAAAACCTTGGTTCGCTGTCAAGTTCAGCAAGATAGTTCGTAATTGCTCATGTTTAAATGAACTTCGCTGTTAGTGCGAGCAAATTTTTCTATGCGTGTCTGTAAAAAATGGATTACTACAATATAATTAATAGTTTAATAGGAAAATATATATATTAATAAATATAATCACATGTGCAATTTTTGAAAACAAATTTTAAATAATCAATATAACTCAAAATGAAAGTTTAAATTTTCGAACTTTTAAAAATATAATTTTATTTCCTTCATTATTTTTATAAGTTAGTTTTTAAAATCATATATATTTTAATATTATCAAAATATGTGTATAAATTTAAAAATATAATATACTATTATCTATTGGAAAGATGTTACCGATAAGTATAAACGACGAAATGCTATGGTTTACGTTAATAATTAAATCAATTAGTGGACTTCAATTTCAAAATAATATATGAAGAATTTTTCTGTACGGAGAAGAATTACTTCCATTTTTCCTTGTATTAATAAAATCATAAATTCATATTGACATTAAATAAATATTTAATAATATATATATTTTCTCTCCGATTAAATAATAATTGTAGTTATCTAATATATAAAATCATACTATGTTTATATTATTCATATTTAAATATATTATAGTATCTATTTATTGTAACAATTATTCTTTTCAATAAACAATGATTTTAAATTTTTAATATGTTTAAGTGTAAGAAGTCATGTAGGCTAGAACACAAATAATCTTAATAGTATTTATATATATTATTTAATAGAGCTCTTTATTATGATATTACATGAACCAATATATGTCTCCCTAAGTTTTCTAGGTTGATATATATATATAATTTATTACGTTTAATCTCTCAGGTAGTAATTGTAAAAGGCCAGAAAATTTGAAAGATGTGATTAGAACTAATTATTTAGTAATAATAAAATAATGCCGATGACGATGGATTGTTATCATCACAAATATATATTAATAATATATATATTATCATGTATATATATAATATATATATTAATATATTATATATTATTTATAAAGTTTTTCTATGCTCGTTTTTATACGCGTCATTATTTTTGCCATATATTAATTATAATCATTCTCAATATGTGTTATTATTAACGGTATATATATTAATAAACATAACTTAAGAATAGTTACATCTAATTTAGCGCTCATGGGCAAGACCACTAACTCTATATCTATAGAGTTTATAAAACTGTATACCATTAACTGTGTCAAATGCCTACTTAAATCAAAGAATGTAAGAACATGAAAGAGTTATAGCAGCTATATTCTTTACTAGAGTATATAAAAAAAAACACATATGAGTCAGATCATATATTTGTAACGTGATAATAGCTATTTTGCACTCAATAAATATATAAAAACGTCTTATATATATTATTTTCTATAAGAATATAGTATGTTATAGCTTATCACTATTTAAGTGAGACGATAGAATTGCACAGAACAAAATCCCGGATAGTTGTGTTTAAGAATAGCGAGATAAACACAAAACTCTCAAAAAGACTCTCAAGTTAATTAGTCTCACAGTGCGCACAGTTACACGATTATCGTAATATGAAATCTTCACACAAGTTTGAGAAATTAATATTTCAGGAGCCATAGAAATCACAACAATAATTAATAATATGATATATTAGTTCCTTAGAGCAATAAGATAATCTTGTTGTGAAAGTTTCTTAAAAGTGGGTGGACAAATCACTTATTTCCACGAAAGAAAGGCCTTTTAAAATTCGAGTAGAATGAGATGAACATAAAAATCTGAAACTAAAGTTTAACTAATGTCATAACTAATTCGCATCAAGTATTGCTGTATATATCAAAGGTTCTATAGCACGCATAAATTAATTCTGCCGTGGCGTTTTTAATATGCAGTCTCGGTTACTGTACTGTTAGTTACAGGGATCGCCCTTCACGCTCTCTTTTGCGCTTTTTTAAAGTTGCTTTATCAAGTTTTGTGTACTTTTTTCTGACTTTAGTGGGCTACTCCTACTCACTAGGGAAAAAGACTCTCTTCTCATATCTTTAGAAATTATGATTTAGTGTAAAACTAATACTCATCCTCCTCAATTAAATGTCAAAATATTATCGCTCTAAGTATTTTCGAGTTTTCGGTACTTTGTTGAAACCTTCATTTAATAAAAGTTATCTGAAATTATAAAATGTAGATATAATAATTGTATTATATATATATGATAAAAATTTTTAATATAAAGATATATAAAATAAAAATTCATTGATAATTTCCTAGCATATGAAACGATTCTATACATGAAAATGTTATAAATTTATTTCTATACTAAAAGGAGTAATATAAAAAAATCATAAACTTTTTTATTTGAATCATATGTTCTTGATTTTTGGTTAAAATTAATCATAGTAAATACATCTAGGGAAAATAAAGACATTAATTCATCACTAGAGTATAAGTAGATACGTTAAGGTCATTGATCATCATCTGGCAAGCATATTGGAGTACATTAAACATTTTACCTCATTAATATATTATATTATGTGATCATTCAAAGAATTAATCGTTGGGTATATAGACTATATATATATATTATATATATATGTATATATGATATATACTATAATATATAATAATAATATATATATATTATAATATATATATATATATATATATATATATTATATATATAATGATATATATATATAATATTTAAATATATATATATATATATATTAATATTAATAATATTATATAATATATTATATTAAATATATAATATAACTTGATAAATTTATCAAATAATCGCTAATGAATTCATACTATGTATAATAAAGTTAAGAGTTTACAGTAGTGAATAGATCGTTTAACTTGGTTTCTCATTCAGATGAACGTCATAATCTTTCGCCATTATTACTAATATAAGATTTCTCAGTGGTAGGGGGTGAAGCAACTTACTAATGTAGTCATATAATTATATATTTCTCTCAGCCTCATTAACGGACTCTTTAATTAAGTATAAACGCAATAAATTTTTAATTATAGCGATTATGAAGACTCAATGATATATAATGTGTTTAATTGATAATAAATTATACTTGCAAAATAAATAACTCGGTAATTTTCGAACCATATATGATGAATTAAAATACGTACAATAAATATAGATATTATGTAGATTGAATTATTAGGCAAACAGGAAAAGAATAGGTGTATATATATGTAAGCGCAGTGTGCAGATAATAATATTAATGACCTCATAAGCCCTGGTAAATATAAATAATAATTTATTTTTATTTAGTTACACAATATTATAGGACATTGATTATAAAATCATATATATATTAATTAAAATACAACTACCCAGGGGAAAAGCTTTTCGGGCCTGTCAGTATAGGTTCCTGACTAGTATTTCTCTATCTATACTTGATCAAATAAAATCTATTTAAACCTACAGATAGTAACTCCAGATAAGCTTACATATTTCTTATCGGAACTATGGTTATTTGGACGCCTCATTCATCATTCAAGTTAAATACACTTCTCATAGTGTAAGGGTTTTTCAGCTAACTTTCTCTAGATTAAGTACTTTATATATATATAAGTACATCATTACCTTCCCATTATGGCCTCTCTCTTAAATATAGGTTTTGCACCTGCAGCTCTCCGCAGAAATGAAATGCATGTGTTTCTATAGTGTGAAAGGATCCCAACGTGAGACACAGAGAGGTGATTCAAGCGAAGGGGGATAGGCACGCTGGAGTTAGTTTAGCAAGAGTGTAGCTCGCGAAAGTGAAGACATAGAGAACTCTGAAGAAGATTCTTATGAGAATCATGTATGGTAGAGATCCGCTTAGGAACAGCTACTGAATTCTCCAATAAAGCAATCAAATTACATCTTCTTCTATATTCGCGGTTCTTCAATGCGTGTAATAAACGAGTCAAAATATTATAAAAATCAGAGCTCTCACTATTAGATTTCAGTAACATTGCAAGATAATTTAAACCCATTTACAATTATAAATTTGTTATTGACACATTATATAGTGGACATGACGTCTCTTGTACATAATATATATAGGACATTTCTTTTAGTTATTTTAAATGAATTATTATAGTGCAATTAATTTTGGAAATTATTAGTAAGTATTAAATATCTAGTGAGATATAGATGCGTTTTCCTAAAGTGAGTCGTTATACATATGAGGTAAAAATATTAAAAATTTCGCTTTAACACCTTTTTGTAATATGACGTGATAATAAAACTGTCATTTAATCATGTTATATTATATATATATAATAATCTTTTCATTGAGTAATGGTAGTGATGATCTATCTTAAATTAAAAAGTTTAACTTACTCACAGGCCAGCCCCCATAAATTTAGCTTATAGATATAGTAGTATATAGTATATATAGTATATATAATATATATTATATTATTATCTAATATATATATATATTATAATTATAATATAATTATTATATATATATATATAAATATATATATAAATATATATATATATATATTATATATTAATATATATATAATATATATATATATATTAATATATTATATTTAATATATATATAGTATATTTATAATATAATATATATATATATATATGTATATATTAATATTTATATATATATGATATATATATATATTAATGATATCTTATATTTATATATATATATATTAATTATATATATATATTATATTATATATATTATAATATAATTATATACTATTTAATATTATGTCATATATATATTATCATATTATATATTAATATTTTTTTTTTTTTTTTTTTTATTTTTTTATTATTTTTTATATTTTTTTTTTTTTATTATTTTTTTTTTACAGTTAATCAATCACATACTCTCTCACGGCAAAGCCCTATTTCTCTAATGGTAGAGGGATAGGTGATTATATACTATCATACACAAATAATATATCATAACGATAATATTACGCAGATGAGCACTCAGACGCGGGCTTATAAAGTGAGGGAGGGGGAGATTAAATGAGTAGGGATAAATTACAGAAGATGTGAAGATATATAATTCCACAGAAAGAGGTTGGTCAGGAAAGATAGGAGGCACCGCGCAAACGTTAGTTACTGGAGTTGTCTATTACCCTAATGCACACAAATAACTCATTGAGCTCTCAGTAACATACAGGAACGACCTTTGTTCCTCTGTATGTTGCGAGGTATGTCGGTGCTGATACATTAAATAAAGGAAGAGTACGCGCTGCTCAGCGGAAGTGGATAAAGAAGTTCCCTCTCGACACCTCCCTTGCCGCTATACTATTATATAGTCAGTACCTATAAGTGAAAAGTAATGATAATAAAAGCTAACCAACATCAATCGCCGCAAAGAGTAAGAGAGTAATAGGGGAAACTAGTAAAAGTATATACAGACAAGTTTATAAGTCTTTTTAGCTCATGTACTACGACCTATCTAAATAAGCGTGAGTGATTAACCTTAGAGCCTACTCACCTAGTATTGGAGCAGTTACTCATACATACGAAGGCGGTATGAGACCACTTGTATAATATGGTAAGTTTATAGATAACTGTGTATAGAGGGAAAAAGTGATTATTTCTCGCTCTGTTATAATAACAGATATATCCCATGTGTATTCTTTAGGCCGCCTAGCACCATTGTGATGTGGTTAAGTGCGATGACTGACTTTCTCTGAATGTCTATAGTATATAGCAACGATTTTGTCTGTTGTGGAACAAAGTGTCGATGAGAACACCGTCGTCGAAAGAGATAGGAAAGTTTAGTAGGGGAATTTAAATGTCTGTTTATAGTGGAGGTAGATAGAAGATTTAGAAGCTAACGTGTGATTCGGTTTTTGAAGTATATTAGTATGTGAACATATGTTCGCGGTACGCTCGCTCTCATTCCGGGATAATTATTCTTAACAGAGTTAAGGCTCGATGACTGGATCTCAGGGATATGATTAGTATTTATAATGAGGTATTAGGCTAATTTAGAAGTATATAGATAGTAGGTCACAGTGAGTTTGAGAACTTTGTGTGGGACAGAGATGATGAGTTAAGGTCTTGTCTGCTATCTATGGCTAGTATGTAGTATTTTGGTTAGAGGTTCTCGATGTCAGAATGGAATATAGAGGTCTAATTAAAGGTTATAGGAATATTAAAGATATTGTTGTTTTAGGTTAAACAGAATTACCTGAATGAGGAAACACCACTATGGTGACAGAAAAGGAGGTCTATGAGTAGACGCGGCGTTTAGGTGATTAAGAGCTTTGTAGATATGAGCGAGTTTGATAAGATAGATGTCATTAGAGATTAAGTATATTACAGCGATTAGAAAGTATAGAGGCATATCATAGGTTGTAGTGTAAGCAATTATGTGTGTAGAGGTAGTGACTGCTGCTCCATATTCTTCTCTGGTCTCAATAGTTTGGATATGGTACTATGATGTCTCTCACGCACTATAACGGTGCTTTTATCTCCTCCTGTTATTTGCTTACTTTGTGTTGGTAAAACGCTATTTATATATAATCTGTTAGTAAATAGATATATTGCAGGTATGTGGTATCACGCATAGAATAAGACCTCGTTGACTGAAGTGAAGATATTGCTCGAGAGACTCTGTGATTGTATAGGAATTGAGATATTCTCCACGTATGCGTCTAAATAAATGTATAGAGAATGAATGTGAAAGACCAGGTCGCTCAATGTTTATAGGGAAATAGATAGGAAGATTAAGCGTGGTAATAGGCAGGGATAAGTTTTAAGTCAGTCTCAGCCGTTACACTTGTTCTTGTTCTTTTTCTCAGAAATAGGTTTACATAGATGCTCAAGCTCACGTTGCCAACCTGACGGAAAGTGCTAGTATTGCAGCATAGAGAATATGTTGAACGAGAGGAGGGGCCAGCACGGAGTGCACCATATCTTCGCTTCTCACTCTCAAGTTCCGGGGGAATATGAAATTCTGCCTATCCGGTGCCAGACCGACTGTTTATAGAGGTGTTTTATTAGATTTGCAATGCCAGAAGCACCATGCATACATTCGTGTATAACCTAAATAATGGTTAATCTCAGAAATGGGTTACTGTTCATGCCTTACTTATATGATAATACGTGTAGTATATGTTAAGCAATTTTATATTAATATGTATACGTCTCAGTATAGTGATAGATAGGCTGGATATTGATAAATTATATTTTATTTTCATATTTTTATATGTATTTATTATGATATGTAGATAATAGAAAAGTGATAATAAATATTGTGATAAACAAAATATATTATTTAATAAAAAATTTATAAGTTATGTTGTACTAATCTCAATATAATATAACTTAATATTATATCTTACTATATGCTAATGTTTAGTAACCTCAAAGACATATTATTTATATATGTACTATGTTTATATCAAAAATAAAATATATAATAGTTTATTAAATATTGACTTTTATCATCTATAATCATATGGATCAAGAATGGACTTGGTTAATTCTAAAAGGAAAATTAGTCTTTTAGTTTATTAGTCTATTGATTAATTGATATAATTATTTAATTATAAAGATGAAAAGGTGTAATAATTAAAGAAGATTTTATATGTAGTTGTATACCATAGGCACGCTTTCTGTTAATAAATTGTATAATTTTATTTATTATTATTTTTAATGTTTTTCAACCAAATAATATTAGTTTATGATTTTTTATGTTGTAGTTTGATTATATACGCATTGAATGAGTGATAGACTATGATATAGATACTCTCTAGAATGTTTCTCAGATAGTACTGTAAAAAGCTTGACACACTACAGAACAGGTTCATTTATATGAGCTCAAAGGCAAAGAATAATCAGGATTTATAGTGCTAAGATTGACTGGATAACGAAATTATATATTGGGTGACGACATGAAGCTCCAGAATCTGAACGAATTATGGAAATTATTCAAGGGTCAGGATAATAGCCGTAAAAATGACCTTGGAAAAATTGTTCTCTTATGTGGTAAAATACGTTCGTATTTTTTTTTTTCTATTTTAGTGAGATTCTGAGGGGATAATACAACTGAACACACAGAACATAATCGATATCTCAATATAGAACTGGTCTAGAGGAGAATTTGTATACAGCCAGAGTTCGAATATGATCGGCTCATAGGCATTAACCATATATTTCGATATACGTAGTACCTAATGGAAAGTCTTTACTATTGTAGCCTTAAACAGATTATCTCATGTCTTGCGGATAAGATTTATTGACAGTAGAAAATTATCACCGATGAACATTCTGATATGATCACTCAGACGCTATCCTAAACTTATACGATGTGTGAAATAAAAGTAAAATATTATTAAATAAATTATTATTTGTAATTAAATTATTATTTATCTCTGTTCAATAGTTAATTCAAATGTATTTAATATATAAGTTATCATTATATAATATATTTATAAAATAAAATTGAAATAATATTTATAATTTTGAGAGGTATTTTATGCTATCTGATATATATATATATATATAATATATATCTATATATTAATATATATATTATTAATATATATATATATATATATTTATATATATAGTAGTTATATATATATTAATATATATTTTTATATAATATTTTAATCTCATAATACCATCACGTTCTCTCTACTCTACCTAGATTGTGATTAGGTAAGTATAATGTAATAGCATTAGCACTGTAAAATCATAAAGTAATAAATACAGAAAAGTAGATGATAAGTTATATGACTAGGAATAGATAATATAATATGAATTAGTAAGTGGCGAGCACGCTTATTCAATGCGCGTATTCTTATGGTCTTTTTGTGCGAGAAGGTGACTCCTCGGGCAGATGTTTTTCATAGCTCTTGAGTGGATCATCCGCGGGAATCGGCAAAAGTGAGCGCGTGATATCGAGCATCTCTTTTGACCGATTCTTTTGAGCATCTGTCTCACCTACAATTGCTGATAAGTAGGGTGTGTTATTCTCGTTGTGTCCTTCCTTAATGGAGTGATCGAGAAGAGACATACTCTATCGAATACACCTTTCACAAGATAATGCCCGTACTAGATTATCTCATTTATCTAATTTCGGAAATTTTGCTATCTTCTATACGGCTGATGCCTTAAACATAATGAACTGTTGCTACTCACTTCGAGCTCGTTTTCATCTTTATATCTTTAGACTATACTATCAGAGCTCTCTATAATTGACTCTCTCGCTCAGCGCACTTTTGCTCAGTCATGCACACACAATTGGTCAAGTATGTCTCGTTTTCGTAGGTCATTTCGCTTAGTGCATCAATCATTTAGATTTTTCAGTATAATTTAATACGATACTGCTGAATCACTAACCAACGCGAGATATGAATGCAGCGCCTGAATTTACTCTTTGCTTTTCAGGTGTGATTCCTCAAATAAAATCTCGGTGCCTTAATACTGCAACAATATTTATAAAACTCGCTACCTTTGCTGTAACATTCCACTCTATAACTCACGTTGTATAAATTCAGTCATCAGCATACTTTCATACTAATTGTTTATCTTAAGTTTCTCATACACACACCATAAAGACACATCTCTCGATTAAGAAGTTCAATAATTTCTGCTGTTACATCTTATAAAATATCAATATCAGTTTCGTACTTTAGTGTTACGGTGATACTATCTACTATACTCGACTATACAGACCGATGCTAATATGGCTTGCCAGGAGATCTTACATAAATCCAGCCGAGATATACCGACAATTACGTTTGCTTGTATATTACACTCTTTGACACTACACTCTCTCTACTGATAGAACTATACTCTTTAGTGCATATCTTCTAAAGACGCACATTAGTTATACTTTGCTAAATCCAACACAAAGATATATCCATACTGTTATGGCAATTCAGCTCGCGTACTGTTCATTGTTCTTAAATTCTCTAACTGCCTCTCCATAGCCTACTTCACCACGTGTTTCAAAGTATATCAACTAGATTTTTTACTTTTATCATCAGAACGAATATTTGTTTCAGCGTACCATAATTCTCAAGAACTTCTGATAAACTTCTCAGTGTATCCAATGCTTGATGCCTTTCAATAATCATAATTCTATGAGGTATTATTAAGAAGAAAGAACGTCCTCTCTATCTCTACTCATCACTCATAGCTAGTGATTATTCAAAACCTGATTCTATGTCTTTATGCTAACAATGGTATAACAGTTTACTCTTCTATGCAATTAAATTACATGTTGGATAAACTCGATAGCCTTAAAAATATTCTTTGTTGATCATGACTCACAATTTTAATTTGAGCCCTAACTGGCTCCAAATAGGAACTACTTCTCTCCTCTTGGCATGCTTTTCCTTGGAAAATGAAAACTCATGTCTTGCATACTAAAGGTTAATAAGAAAGACTTACTTTTGACGGGATCTATAAGTGCATAAGACTATCAGCATGGAAATTTCAGTTATAGATAAAATTCAGTAGCTCTCTAGCATCTGGACATTTACTTAGTATTTTCACAGTGGTTATATCTTTTGGTCGGTCTTGACCCATACCACGTTATAGCTTGATCACCGCATATATAATAATTTATTCTCTTATCGTGTTAGGCATAATAATGATGATTGAAGTGAGTTGCGAACATTATATTTATTGCTCTCTGAATTTATTAAATCAAATTAAACATCGCGAGAAGATATATCTTAATGTCATATGGAAATGTGGTAGTGATGGTCTCGCTACTTTAAATGTATCTGTCTTTAGCCATATCTCAAAGAAAGAGGAAAAACGCGACTCTCTCCACTACTTTAAACACAGTGTTCTCTCAATTAGTTATTCTTTCCGTATATAAGCAATCACTGATATAATACAGAATGAGATAGTCTCGAATAATAAAGTGTATATACTGATAGATTAATAGTTTTATACTTCAGTGTATTTGTAAAGTTGTTATTTATTTTTTCTAAGAAAAGATTTTGAAGAAAGAAAACTTTAAAAACTCAGTAATAAGAAAACTTATTCCAAGGAGATGATCAACATAATTATATAGATAAAAAAATTGATATTAGCTAGTACAATAAAAGTGTGGGATAATAGTCAATATAATAAAATTATGATTAAAATATACTTAATTATAAATAACTTATCTAAGTAATATACACTTATACAAAATGGTGTGATCATTCACGATCATATAAAGGTAACATTTTCAGTATATATATTGGGTGTACCTGACTAGTAAAATATTACAAGCTTCGTACCCCCTTTTTCGTAGATAAACATGTGATAAAGATATCTATTTTCAGAATTGTAGAGTATAATCATTTTATTCTCCTTAAATAATAATTACGGTAATAGCACTCTCAGAAAACTGAGTAGGAAATGTTTAATGGTTTATGCTTCTAAAAGTGCCCCATCTAAACATCTTATCCTTCTCATATATAATGATTAATTTTTCATTTCAAATTTAGATTGGCGAATTTTGGCAAGTTAAAGTATAGAGATTTAGTTTAACAGTCAATCATGCCTAATGGTCCTATGTCGGGATTATTTTTGCTTAGGTTAGGAGGTGAGGAATGGGAATATTGGGTTGTTGATAAGCTGTTATTATTCTTAGGGCTTTAGGTTGTGTAACTTCTAGTTTATTTTTCTGGATTTAGATTTGACGGGAGCACAGGTGGGTGATTCGTAGTATAATAAAAGATGAATATATTGTTTCTTTTTGTTAACCAAACTTCGTGACGGTCATAGTATTATATATATATTAAATATATATATATATATATCCGAAGTAAGTAGTGTTATTGTGGATGTTAGTGGTGAGGTAGTCATTCTGTTAAGTGTTAGTCATTGTTCAGGTTATATACTGTTTGCTGCAAGTCACGAAATGCGATTATCGAAATTAGGATTACTGACATCATAAATATCAACTTTAATATTAGGTTACATCGTCTATAAGAAGTTTATGCAAAAAAGACAATTTTTTTCTAAGATGGAATTTATAGAAAGTTAATTTTCATTGTATACAAGTATTAATTTTTCCCAGTTACTCCATTTTTTCTAAACAAATCACATAATTTGTAAATATTTTATTTACAACAAAACAAACGTAAACTGTTTTTCAAAAATTAAAGTTTTTACATATTCAAAGTCTCTAATTCCTATTAATAATATAGCTTCAGTTTATCTACAATCTTTTATTTACAATTTTTTATCTATCTATCTTGAAAATAAGTTTAATTATATAATACAATTTTATATTTAATTAACAAAATAATTATTATGTATTACACATGATTTTTAAACTCTTTCGTCCGATCAATATAGATAATTTTTTTTAGACTATAAAATCAGAGATATATTTATTCTCACTTAAAGATCACTTGTATCAATATTCCCTTAAATTTCACATGTTACACTATGATGTTCTTGAATATTTTATAATATTAGTCTTTCTAATTTAGGCATAGCTATATATATTAGGAAAGATTATTTTAATAATCAACGTTTAGTTTCTGTTTTAATCTCACCTATGATTTATATACATCTAATATTGTATTAAATCATAATTAATATAATTTCTAATTCACTCATATTATTATATTTATTAACTTTCTTTATGTTATCTAGAGTTCTTGATAAATATAATAAAATTAGGTATTGGTGATTAATTATCTTATATAAACCAATTCTATTATCAATTTAATATCATTTACTTTTAATATGAATGTAAGTATAGTAAAAGTAGGAAACAGCAAATAGACATTCTATATTCACATTAATGAGCCTTTTTTATGTACTATGATACTCTTAACAAATTCTTCGAACCTATATTTAACTAGACACAAATTTTAAAGTTATTATAATAATAATAGTTTATTATTAATAGTCATTTATCTAATATTTAATTTGTGTCCTGAGTATTATAATCTTTTAGTCTAGTAATCTTTTGTAGTATCTTATTCATGTTAATATATACTTAATTAGTTAGAGTATTAAACTGTTTAATAACAACATTATGTTAATGTGCTTTTTTGTGTATGATATGTTTAGTTACAATGGTTATGCACCAGGTATGCATACGTAATTTATTAATATGATTTGGTGATATATGTTATTGGTAACTACGTTTATCTGTTTGCTTTATTTTTTCTTACTAATTTCTCAATTAATTCTTTTATTAAGTCTATTTAATCTAAATAAATATATAATTTTCTATTATAATTATATATAATATATTTATTTAATCCTAAATGTATTTCCAAACACGAAAAATATGTATTGATAGTTTTTCTATTGACTTCATAATACACATGAGACTAAAATCTTACAATAAATATCTTATTTAAAAATGAAAATATGTATATAAAACATATAATATAAAGAATATTATAATATATATTATTAAAATACGTTTTAAAACAATAGGTTAAATTATAATTTTCATTATATATGTGTTTAATAATTTATATATTTATTCTATGTATAAATATAATATAAACTATATTAATATTTATCTAATGATGTTTTCTGTAATGAAATTAATATTATTCAATATAAACTTTGTAACCTGGCTATTTGATATTTGTTGCTGATACCTACATAGCTAAATGTCATGTAAGTTTATTCAATTCGTGTTTTCAACGTACATTTCGTTCATATTTATGTAAATTGATAAGATTTCTAATTTCTTATATAATTCTTTTCTTGTTGTGCTGAACGGTTCTTACGTATAAATCAGTATTTTCTAATATATTAGTTTCACTCTAAATTCTATAGATGTTGAGAGAAATGAAAATAGGCATATAAATTAGAATAAAAATAAAAGGTAAAAATTTAATGTACACAAAGTTTCTACAAATACAATTACATACCGTCTTTTTCTTTTCTCTATTTTCTTTTCTCATTATATAAAACGTTATTTAATTCTATTATTTATCTTATTCCATATTATCTTTTTATCATTTTTTTTCACACTCAACCTAATTTATAAAAGCTTTGTAAGACGTTTCATTATTATAAATTTTTTGTTTACAAATGTGCAAGAACTTTTTAATTATAATTATTCTATTTGTCAGAGATATAAAATTCCTCCAGGATTGATTTCTAGTAGATTTATTTTTCAAATATTTTGTTTGAGTCGAGTCTACACCTCCTTTATCATATATTTTTCTTCTTTCACATTCATTGAGGTATTTACATTCTTTCATTGTGATCAGAGATAAATAGAAATACACAAGTAAATTAGGATTAATTACATAAGAATCCCTTTCCGACCAATATGGCAGTAGTTCATGGTGTTACTAAAATTCACTAAGAGTTTCTCTCTTAAAAATCTCCTCTATTAACTGAAAATTATTTTTCCAGTAAGTTAATATTCATTAATTAATTTTAAACTTTAGGAACTGTATTTCTCAGGTGAGGGGGGGAATCTCAGTGCGGGTAAATTCTTCCTCACTAGAGGCCCCTGAAACAGATAATAACTTTTGAAACATATAATAATGAATTTCAATATTGTCTCTAAGATAATAAGCGTCTCTGTTTTCTTTAAAAACCTAAAACATGACACAAAACACTTTCTTTAAAATTTATTTATAATATGTTACGTAGTTTCTCAAAAGGGTAATGATTAACTATAAACGGATGTTTATTCCTTGTTTAAAAATCCTTCATTGTAGATTTATTACTAATAATTATCCCTAGAATAGTTATTAGAATTCTTTAGTAATCGGCATCCTTCAATCTATGAAATTCGCTGATATAATATTTCTGTAATTCCTGAAGTTAGTAAAGTTGATAGATTATTATTTCCTGTCCTTTTATTTTTACTATTCAATATGAAGTTACTCGTACTGATTATATTACTGTTTTTGGTGTAATTATTTACTGACATAGATTATTAATAAAAAAAAGTTATTCGGTATCCCTTCAATTTAGCATTATTTGTTCATTATCTAATAATTATCACGTACTTCTGACCTTTATTAAATAATAATTTTATAATCCTAATTCTAGTTAATCTATAAAAGAATGATACAATTTAAATTATCTGGTTCTTTTATATATCTTAACCCACTATATCTATAAGTCTTATTTGTTCTCTTATCTTTTACTTTTTTCAAATGAAACTCATGTCCAGGTCCATTTAAGTAAGTAATACATTTACTGTTTCATAAATCTAGGGTAAAATTTGTTAATTAAATAAATTTATTAATCAACTGGATAAAAACCTCATCCACTTTTTGTACTACTGGTCTTTAAAAAATATAATAAAAATGAACAAGAATGTAATTAATTAAACTTTCTGGGTCGTTGATATAATTAAAATCAAATAAATATATAAGGTAGTTTATTATCAACCTAGTTCTGATGTGAAGTACGCGAATTTTTGTCTCTCGAGCTATCTTATTCTGTATTGCTGCGAAAAATTATGAGCATAATGTATATCTTATTTTAAAATCATCAATCTTGTACAATATGTTATATAAATAGCAAAATGTAATTATTTAATCAGAAATCTTGATATGTAGCTGTTTCAATGAAGAGGTTATTACTTATCTAATAAATCGGTAAGTTCCTCAATTCTTTCTTCTGTAGGTTGTCTTCCTTGAGTCGCAATCCAAGATGTCATTATTTTATTCTCCATTTTTCTACCCTAACGCCATTGTATATATATAAATTTATTCTTATTATTCAAAGATATCTTTTCTGATAGTGTGATCTCTTTGTCTACTAATACTAAAAGAATATAAGTATTTATCTTTTCTTAATACGGAAATCTATTCCTATTTCCAAGTTTAACTCATTAAGAGTCTCTTTATTCCAGTGTAAAGTATCACACTAAAAAAGTGATAATGATATACAAAATATGAATATATTTAGGGTTCATATGTATTGGATATTTCTTTCTATTTAACATTAATCGCAGATATAATAAGAGCTATTGAAAAGTGATTTATTTGTTCTCAATTATGTGAATAAAGAACATGAGTCACAGTTACTAGCTTATGAAGTTATTTGAAAAAGATTTAATTAACAAATAGAGCATTCTGTTACAGTTAAATTAACGTTTGTATCAAAGAATAGTTTCTATATACTCTATTTCTATACTTCTTATTGATTACATTATAAGGAATATTATTAAGAGATTAATATTTCGCTGCTTCTCAAAACATAAAAATTGCCTGTTTTATATACTCCTATAAATGATAACCTTCTGTAAACAGACTTTTAACTCCATAGTGATGCACTTTTGTATGGCGTACAGCGTAAAAAAATTATAATAAAAGTTAATTCACATAAAGTACTGATTAAAGCTTTAGTGATATACTCATAAATTTAAGAAATGATTATTTGAGTAGTTTATACTAACTTCTTTCTGATTCAATATTATAGTTATGACAATAATGAATGTTTGGGTATATAATTAACTTATAAAACAAAAGAATTGTTATTATTAAATTATATTTCTAAAATATTAAAGGAAAAAATAAAAAAATAAATATAATGTTATATAAATTTTGTTTTTCAACTTCAACTTTTCGATTCCAAGTGATTCTATTTAAATAATATTTGCGATATCTTGAAAAAAGTACTATAGAAAAAGGATTTCGTAAAAAAATAGTATTTGCCCTTCGGGTCCTAAAAAAATAGTGAGTTACTCAGTAATAGATCAATCGTTCACCCTTATCTAAGCACTTCACTATTCTTCTTATAATATTGGAAGTGGTAATTAATTTCTTTATTCCTAATCTCTCAACAGAAACTCATTTTCTTTTTTTAGCTCATCCATTTTTTCCAATTCAATACTAATTATTCTTTAGGTGAGAGTCGTCGGGTGTCGATATTTTCCAGATGAGTTTCATATAATAATTGTATATATTTTATGAGATTTCTCTTCTCTTATAAATGTCTTCACCTCTTTTTTTCATATAAGCAGCGTTGTTGTTCGTCTCTAGTTGTTTTCTATCCAAATGGTTGTCATCTGCTACTGGCGATGTAAAAGAACTATTTCTGTGCGTCTGAATTCCTTGGCATAGTACATAGTACTAGATAGATTCTCTTTAGCAAATATATCTATTATTAATTATTCTCTATAAAGAGTATTATTATTATATTATATAATTATATGTATTATATAATTGGAATTAATTAAATTATATTTATATTAAACCTAATTAAATATATATTTAATAATATAATAATAATAAAATAAATGAGAATCGAGGTATCTTTACACGTGAAGTATGTAAGTAATAAATGTATACATGTTTTGCCGTCCTAATTAAAAATGCTGTCATTGGATATAGATTGGTATCTGAGTGTGATGGTCTAAATATATATATATATAATAAATTTTCCATATTTCTTGACTCTTTCTTTATTAATCTTGTTGTGATAGCATGTGCGTTGGTGGTATTTGGCAATCCCGTATTGTTAGTAGTAGTTGTAATCTATCATTTGTGTTTGTTGGTGTTATATTATTTCCCAGTTGCAATCTATTTTATGGTTTCTAGTTTAGCGTTATTTAAATGTTCAAAGTGTTTAAAAAAGGAAATTTTATTATTTGTGGTTTTAAAGTGATAGTTTCTAAACATATATGTTTTCAGAGTATAAAAATGATAAAATATAATGTGGTTTTTAATGAAAAGAATGTACGATTAAAAAAAAAATTATTATTTACTGTATGATAACATAATTTTTTTTCCTGGCAGCAAAGTTATTGAGAAACACAATAGAAAGTCGTAAAATATGAAGTTATATTTGGAAACATGCTACTGGACGATATGTTTGCCGTTTGCGATAATAAGAGTGAATTAGTTGTTTTTTTGCAGCACTTTAATTTAATTGTAAGTGACCAAATATGTTTAAAATGTAACGTTAAATGTAAATTATATGAAAAACGACGAAGTTACATGTATAGATGTATTAATAGAAAGTGTAATAAAAGTTTGGAGATATGTAAGTGTCTTGATAGCTCTCAATTATGTTATCGCGTTACACTATCACCTAACATTTGTTTAATATACCTCTGTATTCGTTAACGTTGATTGTGAGAGTGGGCAGGCGTATTTCGCCCTTGTATCATCACATTCTCGATACTCATAAGTACATATATCTAATTATGCCACAAATTTTCAAAATAAATTTCCAATTTTAAAATAATAATAATACAATGTTGTGATTAAATACACATAATATAAGATATACGCTATCAAGTATAACTGATATGACGTAGCAAGAGTTGTTTAGGGTTAATATAGAGTGGAGCGAAAATAATTTCACACACGAGTGATGATATACTTGATCCTTCACTATAGGTGGTCATTATATTATGATATACCTAGTATGTATATAGTATATATCATTTATCTAATATATAATCGTCAAACCATTACATTATTAATTTACATTATATAGATAATAGGGAAATAATTATAAGGGTTCCTTGTATAATGAGTATATATACCCATTATTTCATATGAAGATACTCTCTCATGTTAATTTATAAATTATTTATGTCGTTTTTCTAATTTTCCTCATCGAAGAAATTATCATCATTTCTAAGGTATCTATCTTAAATATGAGATTAAAATTGAACAATAATGTATTCAAATAATAATTACACATCTAAATAATAACTTACTAATGAAGAATTATATTTTAATAATTTGATGGTACATAATAATTATGCATCTAGTACCTCACACTCTCTTTGATTCATTATTACATATTGTTAATATAGTATAAGATTCTGTTGGTTATAGATTCATTAATAACCGTTAGAAATGCATAAGGAATTATTAAGTAATCATTCGTTCAAGCTTATATAGTTGTTGTTTCTAATAAGTAGCTCACTCTAATAAGGATATATAAAAGTGATCTACTCATGAATTCTTCCTACATAACTTACTTCGCTTAATATCATAATAGATCTAAAAATATATTATTTAACTGATATTATAATATATAATACCATATTCAATATAACCATAACCAAACTATATACATTGTTTAGTCCTTCAATTGGTATGGTATATTACTATATAGAAGGGCACTGCATACGATATATACTAAAATTATTGTCAAGGATATACATGTCATTATGACATTCTGAAAAATAATAGTCCATACTTTAGTTTTGAGGACGGTTAAACTATTAGATTATGATATGCAAGGGTTCAGTATTAGTTAATATCTATAAATGATTCATTTGATTTTCAAAATATCTCATTATCTTACTATAAACTATATCTATAGGGGTAGTTATTGTCATGTTCTTTAATTATTGTATAAGGATAGTCCTATGCTTATCATGTACTCCCCAGGTATAATATAATAATTATACGATATGCTTTACGTCAAATATTTGGTCATATAAAATATATAAATGATACAAGTTCGTTTGTAATAAATTTTCTGTCTTCTTTTTCTCTATCTACAATATTTGTTACTCACTTTTCCACAATTGTATTATGATGGAAGTTTGGTTATTAAATGTAATTTATTTGAAAAGTTTAGAAGGAATAATAAATATTCCTTACTTTAATATTTTAAATAATATATTTTATAAACTTTTTCCCCTAAAAGAGTAGATTTCAAAGTTATCATAAACTTAATGTCATCTAAAGTATGAATCATCTTTAAATTTAAAATTCAAAAGAAGTTTCTAAAAATAAAAAAAAATATCAAAGAATAAATTATTTACTAAATATAATAGATTATTGAGTTTTTATTATTCACCTACTAATATAATAAAGGGTTCAAATTAAATAATATTATCTAATAAATAGTATTGTTTTTTAACCTGTTTAATCATTAATTAACAAGAAATTGCTCAAATATATTATATATTTGATAGCAGTATTTATAATAAATATATTTCTATATGTATATTTATCTTTATTCTTATCTTAAAATAAATATTTAATAAATCTAATGTAAGATAATTATATTATAGTTAAATACTCAGATGACCGTATATATCAGACTCAGGAGAATTAAGAGTAGCCATGGTAAACGGTTCTAATTTTTAAATTGTTCACAATTTTTTCACAGTTATCTGTAGCATTTTCTTGTTGCTTTTAATTATGATGAGAGTTCCTCCTAACAGTTTTTTTCCACGTCTCTCTCACCCCCTCCGATTTCTTTAAATAGTGAACTCCACTTCTAATTTTCTTATAAATATTACTTAGAGGAATATTTTCCACTATATCAGAATATTTAATATTATTAAATATAGTATATTTCCAGAGGTGAGTATATAAATCAATAAATAAAAATAAATAACATTATATAGATGTTATTACTCTAAATATTAATTTAATTAATGATCCTCTGATTACCGGACAGTCTTTAAGCTATGTAATTATTAACCTTCATACATGGGGCATATTAATAATTTAATAATATATTGTTTATTATTATCAATAGATAATCGGGTAATTATTTAATTAATATAATTTTAAAATATTAAGATAAATGTATTATATTCTTCTTGGAAATTATAGATAAAATTTTTTAAAATCAAAACTTTGTATTGTTTTAATCATCTCTCATGTAAAGTTTCAACTCACATAAGTATTTGAACTATGAAATTAAGGTCCTATTTAATCTATTTAAAACTTAACTCATTATCAAAAACTAAAAAATATTCTTCACTAAATTTCTGAGTTTATTTTTATCCTAAAGCATTCCATAAATCAGTGCAATCACATTTTAATAAATATTTAAATAATTAAATAATATTTAATTAATCTAATTAATTGAGTATTTTAAATATTATAAAATATTAAATCTCATCCTGTTAAGGGTATCTTTAATTATAAAATTAAATTTTTAAAATTTAAAAAATTTAATAAAAGGAATTACTTAGTTACACTTACTAATACAAGCAAATTTCTAATCACTTTATTTAGAAAGTTATCTATGCATTTTTGTGTCTCTGGCTTCGCCTTTTCTACTCACCGAACAGAGCCACTAATTTCCTCTGAGAGTATTCAGGCTCTCCACACATAGTATATAGATAATTTTATTTATAAAGAAAATATTACTAATATAAATATTAATATTATTGTTTATCTGTTATAAAGGTGAACTGTGATGACCTTTTATGTAGTCATGTTCTTCTGTAATCTTTTTGTTCTTTCAAAATAATATTATATTCTAATTAATACCTGTCTTATTTTCAAATTGTATTTTCTATATAATAAATATTTATTTTCATCAAATATTTTCTATAATATTTATTTCTAGATCTTAGGATATATCAGTATTAGTTTAATGATTATTTAATAGTATTTATCTAAAGTTCTGTTTATAAATTAATATTTATCGGTATTCTTAAGTTTTTCTTACTGCTTGTATGAATTTAATTATTATATCTAAAAGTTTGATTGATTCTCTATATATATATATAATTACTATGAAGCAATATTCTAAATATTAATTTTTATAGGTGCCGATTGACAAATTTTCACTGTTTCTACGGTTAAAAGAAAGACCCACGAGGTATTACTCAATATTTTTGTCCTGATATTAGGGATCTCAAGCCAAGATACATAGATTACTTTTCCCATGTTATTTCACTATGACCGAAGGACTAACCCTTGGATAGTCTGTGACCTTTTTGGTCTATATTTTGAAACCTCTCTTATTTCTAAATATATATAAATAATGAGCACGTTTTAATCAACGTTTTTAAATATTTATCTCTTTGGGAGAAACTTCTATCATAATATTTGTGCTTGTTAAAGAAAAAATTACGTGGTTCATTAATGATATTTATATATATAATATTAATAAATAAATAATACAACTATGTTATTATTATTTAAAAAAAAACAACACGATTAGTTAATTTATTCGCACTTGCAATTCACTAAAAATAAAGTAATAAAAAAAAACTAAACTAATTGACGTTTATTGTCACTTATAACTATAAAGAACGGATTACAAGAAATACTCACAAAATATATAATTATTTGATAATTCTTACCTATATTTTTCAAATTTAAATATATTACTTTATACGGGTATAATATATATAATTTATCTAATTTTTAGTTATATAATAAATAGATAACCCTATTAAAGGTAACATTAATTATCTATAAAGAAAATATATCGTTATTAATTATCCTAGAATTAATAATTCCTATCTAATATTACTAAGTATTACTGATATATCTATATTATATAATATTTAATATGATATAATATATATTATGAGTAATGTAATCCTCAATATTATTATAACGTAAAAAATGATTAATGTAATAACTGCATAAATCTAAATAATTCAAAACATAATAGAGTCATATATATTACTATATTAAATTACTTATTTCTATATACATATGTAACTGTGTGTTAATTTGTGTATATTAAGTGTAAAAATATTGAAAAGCTCTCTAATGATAAGATATAGACAGACCTTGGTCTAGAATGTCGAAGAATTGTGTGTCTCGCACATCTGTCAGGGAGACGAAGTTTAGACAGAGGTATTTGGTTCAGTCGAGAATTTGGCAGCGCGGTACTGTCCATATGTCACTGGCACTAAGCGCACGACGTTTGCGAGAGGTCAAATGTCTTTACACGTAGATCTATCATGAGTTCGAAGCTATGGTTGTATAAGGGTCATTGTTCTTAATTGTTAATAGTTTTTTTTTAGATCCTTGAGATCGAATGTCGAAATAACCATGCGAGCACTGACTCCCGACGTATGATTTACTATCTTACAGCTGTGCATATAATGTGTCTCGAGAACTTTTATGCAGGAAAGTGAATGAATACTATGAGGAACCGGAATGAAGGCCAATGAGTGTTGCTTAACTGAAGTGCGACATAGTAGTGCGTATAATAGCAAGAAATGGAGTCGTCATGCTAAAATTAAAATACGTAATAGGTAGCAATGTACACAGAGACTCGAGAGATCCTTATGCATAGAGATGCGCTACGATGTTCTTTGACCACTGTAAGTCGTCTATGTTCGTTTTTATGAGTAGTATGTTATGTAGGTATGACTGGACTTCTAGTCGTGGTCTTGACATTAGAAATATAGATATTCTAGCGTTCAATTGCTATCTTATCTGCAATATGAACATAATCTATGAGGGGCTTAAGTCTAGGTTATCTCTGAGAGAATGTAATAAAGTGAGAATAAAGATACCGTTATATTAAAGTAGAGTTGTATAGTAGGTAGATAAATATGCACAGGGGTAAATGGCTAAGGAAGTATTAATATATCGATAAAGACCGTTTATCGTATTATGTGCGTGTTTAGGCATACGACTCACGTACAGGAAAAGAAAAATGTATTAAATTCTGGATTTAATGGTGGTTGATTTAAAAGGACACTGATGATTATGCATTGTTTTTCCATGTATAGTGGATTTTGAGATGTTCTTGGGCTAACGCATACCGACAATATCGCGGAAATCCAGAGAAAGAAGATAAGCGAGAGATCATGAATCTGAGTTTTTTAATGTTTATTTTTTGACATTTTTATGGGTGATGCTCTGTATAAAAGAAAAGAGACAATGAACTCTCATTGGAGGACAAAAGAGACAGAGATATAACAACGAAGTATGCTGTCTCTCAATGTTGATTGCTGACATAATAACAGTGTGTAATTATATGTTTTCAAATCAGGTGAGTATTCCAATGGTTAGATTGGAGCAAAAACAATCTATTAAAAATTCCTTGTCGCTCCTCTTTCATCACAACGCTTAGGAAATTGACATTTCCTCTTTGTACTTATAGAAACTAGTTAATTTTATTTATTTATATGTCAACCATGTAGATATAAATGAAGGTCCGTCGCGCCATGAAGCTTTTAAGGGTGGATTTTTCTGTTGTGATGCAGCTTCAACTTAATTAATGGTACAAAAGTGAATGGCCTTTTTATGGGGTTTCTAATGGCGCGGTAAACAGTGTGTGGCTTTCTATTTTGCGACTCGAGTATTTGTCATAATCTTTCTTCTATGTCACTGTTTTTTTCCTCTCTTTCCAAGCCTTTTCGATGTAGCGCTTTTCTCCTTTAAGCCTAATAAACTCCAATCTTTGTGAGATAAAATATAGATAGAATAGGAGAAGAGAAACACACTATTTATATATGTATTGTGAATGTAATAATTATTAAGTAAGAAATTTATTTAAAATATAGATAATGAGGCTATATATATATATGTTACTGTTATATAGTCTTTAACGACATAATATCAGGATATCTCATAGCATAGTCTACTAATATCTATATATATATATTTATACTAATTTAACTTTTTATATTTATTAAATTGATAATAAGCTTGTTTTTGATATAATAAATTTCATAATTTCATTAATGTAAGTTAATACTACTTTTAACATAATATTGGTAATTCTGGTGGTATGAATTTAAGGTAAACGAGGTTAATATACACTCTTCTCATACCACTTGAAGAATGGGGTTAACGAAACCATATTATTCTCTACACTCGCAGGCGGTCCCAGGCCGTAGCTTCTATGAGAGCTCTATAGAAAGTACTAAAGGTTTCCGCTGTTCTTAGCATTTGTGGATTAGAGGGTGGATTTTATGAGAATTCATTGTACGGTGTTCATTTCAAAAATAAGTAATGTTCACGATTTTATATATATTAGTCTGGGCACGTAAATATCCTAACTCAATACCATACCTCATGTTATCGTTATAACGCGTTATATAGTAGCGCTATTATGTTCTTGTAGTCCGTATAAACGAATGCTCAGTTCTGGTGGATAGCTAAAATGGATAAGGAGTAATTTAACGTATCACTACTTTAACTAAAACGATCATAATAAGTATCAATGAGAATCCGACTCAGTCTCGTGCTACGGATAAATTATGCATGGTAGTTTCTATACACTTTTATAATATATACTTGGATATGTCCCCATCAACATACTCGACTCTTGTCTAACAGTATATAAAATAAACGCTTGGAAATCCTTTACTGGTTTTCATTTATAATCTACTATATCTAAAAATATATAAGTCATTTACCTAATAAAATGATATATTCCTACTAAGCATAAACAAAACTCTGAATAGTATATAAAAAATATAAATAAGAAATATACATATAAATAATAATAAATATTAGATATTTTAAAACTTTTCCTTTACTAATTAATTATGTATTAATTAAATCAATTAATTAAGTGAGAGAAATAAGAATTGCCATTCTTATTCTACAGAGGCTTATCCTTTTCCTTAAACTCAAAACAATATTACCTCTCTCAAATGTACATTCCTGTTGCTAAATTCTCTTACCTTCTGCACTTCACCTACACTAACTCTCCCATACTCACTCTACAAAGTATTCAAAGACCTATAATTACATATTGTGTATTACTAGGACTCCTTTGATTTATAACATTTTGTATTATCTGGGAAATAATAAACAAAAATGTGATCTGAGAGATATATATATACGATTGAATGTATTAAGAGTTACGACGGGTTGGCTTCGGTATATAAGGCATCATAATCCTCAATAAAAATAGAAATCAATTTTATTTGAGAAGGGTATGCTTAAAGTGCTGGATGTAACACTATTTCAACTATTAAACATGGCAAAAGCATGCCCCACTTTTTCAGTTTTTCGAAAACAATAAAATACCTTAGATTAGAATTTAATCTGTAAAAACTCAAAATATAACCAACCTACAATAAAATACTTCTTTTATAGGCCATATAGTGCTTCTTTTATCCAAACATCCAAACATTTATATAAGCGTTTTTTATCCGTTACTTCATTTTTATTTGGACCTTTCGTGAACGTAACTTCTAACTTCCCTCAACTTCACATGCTAAGCTGAATGATGTTAATTTAAAGGACTAGCGACACTCTATGTAGACATAAAGAGCAAAACTGTGCCTTTTCTAGAAGATTTGAAGTAGCTTCAGATCACATGACCTCAGAGGAAAAGTTTAAGTTGAATGTGTGATTTAAAGAGTTATTATAGTTGTCTAGTTAAATTTCGCCTGTAGAAATTGGCAAGATTTAAAGCTTATAGACTGTTTTATTTTCCTAATTTTCAAATACGGTTAAAGAAAGAGGTAATTCAGATCAATTATAAATTAATTGAGCCTCTGAAAACAAATCTTTTTTATCAAAATGAAGAGAATCGCTTGAGAAGATGGAGTATGGGTTAATGATTGGGTATGGGAATCAAAAAAGATTGAATTCTGACTTCAGATTCATTTCAAAAGAAAAAAAAAAATGAGAAAAAAAAAATCATGAAGAACAACCACAATGTAATGATTTCAGGAAGGCAGTTGGCCTATCAGCCACACTATCATACAAGAGATCCGAGAATTGCTCACAATTGTGTAAAGCAGGCTATGAGAACAGTAACTGATGAAGTAAGAAAAAATTTATCGTTGTGCTCCAATTGCGCAAAAAAGTTTCCATACAATACATGTATACGCAAACTATCCACTCCAATAACAGTACATTACAGATACATACGATTAACAAAAGCATAGACGTACATACATAACATAGCATAACATACATACATACATACATGACATACTAACTATACATAATACATCATACATACATATCATAGCATAACGCTACATACATATCATTACATACCATATCAATATATGCATGCATACATAACATACATACATACATACAATACATACTAGCATACATAACATTACCAGTACATACATACAGCACAAACATAACAAAATGCAATCGCCAATAAACTAGACATCGACCAATAAAATAGTAAAGATTAACTCAACAACCAAATAGACTACATAGAATCAACGAATGACAAATACATCAAAACACATAACCTCGTACAATACTACTAACGTTCACATACAATACATACATAAACATTTTATCATATCATAAGACAGAGGGGCTAAATATCTTCTGTATTCCTACTATTCCTTTTTACAGAGAAAAAAGAAGCTACTATTAATAACAGTACATACATGCATCACATACAAACGATAAATAGCATACCATACATACATTACATACATATCATTCATACATACTCTGGGAGTATCTTATAAATATTTAATGCATTAATACAATGCAAAGGAGAACTTTATTTAGATTTAAAGTTTTATGAATCTTTTTTTATTAGTTTTTTCTTTGTTGAGGGTTCGACATTCCGTGATGAAAGAGTGGCCAAAATGTCTCATATTTATTTCGGTTTATCAACGAAGTTTAGGAAGGCTTAGTAGGAACATATACAGGTACGCAAATCTTTTCCACAAGAAAAGCGATTTTTTTATTATATAGTATATATATTAATTTATATAATAATATAGATATGAAGGAGTAATAAAGAGATATGTAATAATATAGAAGTATATAAGTATATATAGCCAAGTATATATAATGAGAATAGATATAAGATATAATAGATATAGAAGCTAGTAAAAACGAGATGTATATAGTAGTAATAGTTTAGTATATTGAATAATATACCTATATATGTTAGCCTATAGTAAATATAGTTATTATATATATATTGTAATAATATATAAATAATGATATATGAATTATATATAGGTAGTGATCTATAGATAGGTCAATAAGGTAATAGTATATATATTATAAAATAATATGATATATATAGGATAATATATATAGATAGTATATAATATATATTATATTAATATGATAATATAATAATAATATATTAATTAATTAATAATATATATATATATATATATTATATAAAAATAAATATATAATATAATATATATATTAAGTATATAATATATATATATTATTACTATATATTATATAGTATAATATATAATATTAATTATATATTAAGTTATATATATATAATATAATATAAATATATATTATATACATATATATATACTATTCTATAAATACTAGATATATATAAATATATATTATATATTATATATATATTTAATGATAATAATAATATTAGTTATATTATATATATTATATATATATATATATATATATATAATATAGTATATATAATTATAGTGATATATATAATTTATATTTATATATAGTAACAAAGGTATTTTTTTTTTTTTAAAAACTTATTTATATGTATTTACAATGCCTTCACTTGAAAATTATTTATTGAATAGAAACCCTCCAACACGATCAAGTTATAAATCGAACAAATCTCTCATCATAAGTAAAATTTTCCTTTTCTTTTAGCATATTATAGGAAAATCATTATATTATATATATATATATGTAATATATAATTATATATTATATATATAGTATATGAGTATTATTATATATATATATTATATATATATATATATAAGTATATTATATATATATATATATAAAGTATATATTTAAAATTATATAATAGTAATATATATTATACTAGATATATATAGATACTGACATATAGTCATATATGGTAGTATATATATATAATAGCTATATATAGTTATAGTATATAGTTACTACTATAATACTATACTATTAGTCTATATATATTACATATTATTTATCATATATATATAGATATATATATAATATATATATAATTAGATTATATATAAATAGTATATATTAGATATATATATGTATTATATTATTATATTATGATTATTTTTAGTTTATATAGAATTTAATAATTAGTAGGTATATATCATCAATTATATGGTTAGTATAAATATATATAATATATTTATATAATATAGTATATATATATATAGATATATGGAGGTATTATAGGTGATAGTAGATTAGGTAGTATGTATAGTAGGTATATAGTAGGTATAGATATAGTATCATATATTACTATATAATATATATATATGTATATATATATATATATATATATATTATAGTTGGTCACCATTTGATATGATATCTATAATATATATATATATAGATATATGAGGGATAGTATATAGGTATGATGACACATTAGAAAAATAAGTATATTATATCAATATATTATATATTTATAAAATAGGTATAGTATGTATCATATTGATAGTATAGTATAGTATATATGTAACTTAAAACAATAAGGATCATTTGTTGGTTCACGAAACATTTTAGAGTATGTAGTGTATAGTATATATATGTAGGGTAGGTATAAAAATACGTAATAGTTATATAAAATCATTATAATTTTGTGAAGTATGAGACGTACTATATAGTAGGTAGTATTATGTACTATGTATATATACTATATATTGTAAAATATAAATGTACTAATGTATATTATGATTATGAGTGTTACTGATTCCCGGTAGATATAGTTGTATATAGTTAATCATATATTATTTATATATAGTATATGATTATAGAAAGATATCTCTCTATTATTATGGCAAGTAATATGACTGGGACATTCTAGTTATTAGTAAATGTAATATATCAGTGAGTACGATCTGTAGTTAGCGTATTTAGTATATTTAGGGTCTGCAGGAGAGTTGTTAAGCAGTTGACTGTTATTGTCTAAGAGTAGTCTTGGTATTATGGTTTAATTGGTATTTATGTATATTAGCATCTGTCGTTTATAAGTGATAAATATATGAGTAATGATATGTAGAGATAGTGAGTATTAGGCTCAGGTGATAGATGTAGTAGGTAGTTGATGATATCAGGGTACATATGCTCGAAAAAGAGCTTATAATGATTAACAGGAATAGGTATAATGAGTAGGGAACAGAGAAGCGCCCGTATCATAGTATTAAACGTCCGGTGCTTACCAATAGTGTAGATGCTAGGGCTTAAATGGGTATATCAATATTTGAAGCTATGTAAGGAATGATTGAATGTGCAGAAACAATAATCAATAAAAACTCTTGCTCGAAGAGTAACGTTACCTTAATCGTATGCAAAAGAAGAAGAAGAAGAAGTAAAACGAGAATCAGAGTAAGGGCGGCGAAAAGGACATGTTAGTTTATTTCGACCCAAACTTTTCGCTCGTTGTACATAATAAAAGAAAAAGAATTTTAGTTCACTTTGCATTCCTTCTGGCATTTAACAGTGTTGCTCCTCCTCATCGCTTAATACTCGTGTTGTCCTCTTAAACGCTCAGTGCATAGTCGATATTACGTGATATCATATAGACATACGTGATTTCTCGTAGGCATTGATAATTTGTTTGTTTGTATGATTTGTAAAGTTTTTATGGTTATTTTTAATGGAATTTATATTTTCTTAACAAGGGTAGAATGATTAAAAATTAATTACATAATAATGATAAAAATTAATAATCATACATTGATAATAGTAGTGGCTTTCTTCTATCTATTGCTCTTGCTGCGATTATACAAATAAGTAAATAATAAATAGTAATATATAATAATTATTGTTCTATCTTAGCAAAATACTAAAATTCGAACAATGGATTATAATATAATAATAATAATAATAATAATAATAAATAATAATAATAATAATAATCAATTAAAAATCAAATAATAATGGTAATAATAAATAATGAATTTTAAATGAATAATAATAATAATAATAATAATATAATAATAGATAAATATAGATACATAATAATGATAATGACTATATATAATGATAAAAACTAATGAATAATAAGTAATGAATGAATGAATATAATGATAAGTAATAATGATCATAATAATAATTATTAGTAATAAGATAAGAATAATAATAGATTTAATAATAATAATAATTAGTAAATTAATGCAAAGAAGTAATTGAAATGAAACTAATTACATTTGTATAGCAATAACAATTAGAGAATAATTCTATAAAATAATATAATATAATAATAAAATGAATAATATTAATAATAATATAATAATAATAATGAATAATAATGAATAATTAATAATAATATAATAATAGGTATAATTAATAATAATTAATAATAATAATAGATAATAATGAGATAAGGTATATAAATAATAAGATTAATGACATAATTAAATAAAAAATAATGAATTATAATAATAATAATAATAATTAATAATAATAATAATGATAAGATAATATATAATATAAAATAAACTTTAATAATTAATAATATTAATAATAATGAATAATTATAATAATAATGAATGATTAATAATAATAATAATATAATAATTGAATAATAATAATAAGTAATATGATGAATAATAATAATAATAATTAATAATAATATAATCCGAATAATAAGAAATATAAATAATAATAATAATAATATAAATAATTAATGAATAATAATAATATGGAAAATAATTAATAATAATATTAATAATAATAATAATAATAATAAATAATGAATAGTTAATAATAGATAATATAGGTAGGTAAAAATTTTCATAATAGATAATAATTTTCTTAATAGACGGATAATAATAATAGTAATTAATTAATCATAATGATCTAATAATAATAATAATTAATAATAATAATAATAATAATCGTAAATAATAATAATAATAATAATAATAATAATAATAATCAAAATATATAATAATATACAAGTAATAATAATAGATATATATCATAGTGATAAAATAAGTAGATTAATAATAATATAATAATAATAAATAAGAATAATAAATAATAAAAAATAATAATAAATTAATAATAATTTTTTAATGATTATGATGCTGATGCTGATTAAAACTACTACTACTACTATTTCTTTACGTTACTACTACTACTACTACTACTACTACTACTTACTACTACTACTACTAGCTTCTTCAATTTGCTCTGTTACGTCTAGAAAAGATAATCAAATATTAATAATATATAATAATTAATGAATAATAATAATGAATAATAATATGAATAATAATCAATAATGCATAATAATAATAATAATTATAATAATATAAGAATTAATAATTATAATATAATAATAATAATAATAATAATAATAATAATAATAATAATAATAATAATAATAATAATAATAATAATAATAATAATAATAATAATAATAATAATAATAATAATAATAATTTTAAGTATCCATTAGTAATTCTAGTAATAAGTTATTTATAATAGATATAATTAATAAGTTAATAATAATTAATAATAATAAAATAATAATATAAGAATAAATAATAAAATTTATAATGAATAAATAAATAATAATAATAATATTTTTTATGTATGAGATATAATTAATACAATAATTTTTATAATAATAATAATAATAATTAATAATTATTAATAATTAAATTCTAATAATAATTTAATAATAAATAGATGGATAAGAATAATAAGTGAGTAATATGCTAATGAATCAATAATGAATAATAATAATAAATGAATAATAATAGTAATAAAATAATAATAATAATAATAAATAATAATAATAATGAATAACAATAATAATAATATACAGAAATAATAATAATAATAAAAATAGATTTTAGATTAATTAATTAAATTTTTTTTGCTTTTAATTAATAATAATAATAATAATAATAATAATGTAACATTCATCTTAATATTGACTTTCTGAATACGAATTCCATTAAATTTTAATTCCTATGACGTGTAGATATTTTCTCTAATTTTTATTTCTTCTATTCCTAATTTATTAATTTATTTTTATTTTATTATTATTTCTTTTAATTACTTATTTTAATAATCATTTGTTATTTAGTTTTATTTGTTATTAAGCTATTTACTTTTTCTGAACTAAAAATTTTTAAAATTATTATAAAATAATTTAAAAAAATGTACACCTAGAGATATATTTATATTTATGAATAATATAATAATATATAAATTATTTAAAATGTAATTTTAAAAAAATGTACATAGAGATATATTTATTATATAGTATAGTATATTTATTACAGTTATATATTATTAAGTAAGAATGTTAATAGTGAGTGGTGAAATGAAGAGGTGATGGCAAGTGACTAAAAGTTAGAAAAGAAAAGCCTGGTTGATTGTACTAACAAGCCAATGATGAGGTTTCAAAGAAAAGATGTTTGCGATTATATAAGGAGGAAATATGGAATACCAAAAGAGGCATATGTTGGAGAAAAAGAGGAAATTGAACAGTTTGGAAGGAGGAGGAATGGGGACTTACAAGAGGAATAGGAGGGACGCTCTGTATGGAAGAAGAGCAAATGTTAAGATTAGAAGAATAAGGGATCGCTTAGAATAATGAAAGGGATGGTGCTTTCGTAACTGATGAAATTGATGTGAGGAGAGTGTTGGAGGGAATAATTCGAAAAAATCTGCATAACCATTAATAGCAATGAGAAGTGATTAAGAGAATGTTGTGGGGTTTGATGTGCAAGAAGGAAGAGGTATTTTGTGGATGAGTCCATTAGTTAGGAGGAGGTAATGAGTAGAATGAGAAAATTGTAGAATGGTTGATCTGTAGGTATAAATGAAATTACTGGTGAAATCATCAAGAACGAGGCGAGATGGTGACTAAATGGATTTGGAAGTTGTAGTAACAAAGGGAATATGACGTGTAGTTCTTTGGAAAGATTAGATTGAGTAGCAGTAATTAGTACCCTTTTTATAAGGTTAAGAAGGATAAAGGGAACTGTAGGAATTATAGGGAAATTGGTTTATTGATTGTGTGTAGGGAAGAATATATGCTGGTCTATTTTGGTCTGAAGACGTGCGTAGGGTGACTGAGGGAGAGTGACTGAGGGACTGATTGGTGAAGAACAAGGTGACGTTTAGAACGTGGCTAAAGGATGTGTGGAGTTCAAAATCTAACACTGAACAACATGATTGAAAAAGATATGAGAGAGAAGAGAAAATTGTATTAGCGTTTATGGATTTGTCAACAGGCATATGTTAAGACTAATACTGAAGCTCTATTGGGATTAGTTTGTTGTTTAGTGCATATATTCTCTCGTCTGTGTCCTATATACGATCTTGCTTCTTATTGCATAGAATGCGCCTTGACATACGTAGCTATTATCTATCCTGCACTCGTCTCAAGGTCCGTGGTGCTCAGTAATAACATGCGCGAGGTCTGGTGGATAATAGTGGAAAGTTTTTTGATATCTGATGTCAGCCGCATTGAGGCAGACGTATTAGTTGAGTGCTCTCCCTCTTGTGATGCTACTTCACTTCTGTTAACATGCGATGCGCATTGTCACATGATTGAAAGAATTAGACCCGTGGCGAGCGGGCGGCGTATTGAGTTGGCAGGCCTCCTAGTGAGAACTCGCCGTAGTAAGGCTAATGTCAAAGATGCTTTCGGTGGAAGGGATTTTACCAAGGTGTCGTCTCCTTCTATCTTTATAATATGAAATCGGAAATAGAGAATATCTTATATGAGAGTGCTCTACGCTCTCTTGGGTAGGTTTAAAAAGGAGGAGTTTGAAAGTAAACGTAGATAAGAGAAAGGATATGGTTGTGAGTGAAGACAGTCCTCGGGTGAAGTTATGTTTGGATGTACAGCAACTGAACAAGTGTAATGAGTTAAATATTTAGGATAAATGTTGGTTGAACAAGGCGATCGAAATGAATGCAGAGCTGTAGTAGGAAGTTGTCAATAGTATGAGGTGGCTGGAGCAATTAAATCCTTGGGGATGTAAAGGGACTAAGTCTTGGGTGTGCTAGGGTCTTACATAAGGTTCACTTGTTACGCCTATGTTAATTTATCAGTAGTAAAATGAATTGGTCTGACGAAGAGTTATAATATTCGAAAGCTTAACGTGTGCCACGGATAGCGACAATCTTTATGCATGCTGCTTCGCGTTGTGCTACGATATAGCTGAATCTTCCCTACGCATTCCCTCTTCTTCAGTGTATATTTTAGTGTTGCCTCATTATCATGAGATAGATCAGTGGTAAGAAATGAGGGCAATTAAATCATCCATCAAATACATTGAAGATGGCTTGTTAATGTGTGCTGGTGCTGCGGCAGCGACGTACTAAAAAGCCAAAACACCCTCCGTGCTGCGCTCTGTCGTATGACGTGCGGATGGCTCGCGTGCTCGCAGGATGATAGTACTCCTTATCACCTCGTACGCCACTTGTCTACCCTCTGCTACTTCTGTGAGTGTCATTGAATCACTGGCTTTCAGACCGAATAGTGATCTCTGGGTGTAGTGCGATCAAGGAATGCATGAGAGGAGAGGAATGTGGAGTTTGGCAGAGACGAAGAGAAGTGCATAATAGGAGTGAATGGACTGGCGTTTTATGAGGGGTAATGAGTGGCTCACTTATGTCAAGAGCATGAACAAAAAACTTAACTAAATGCCATAGTTCCGTCGTTTCCGTGTAAGCTTTAGGGTGGATTTTTGACTGCGACGAGTTCTAACTTAAGGGTATAAGGGGACGGTAAAGGCTCGGCTTTCTTTTCGGCTTGCGTCATTTTCTTCTTCTATTACTTTCTGTTTCCAGTGCATGTGCGGAACCTTACCCCAGTTCTTGGGGAGAAGTTGTGGTGAGATGATATTATTATAGTTATATATATATATATTATATATATATAGTATAATATATTTATATATTATATATATTATATATATAGATATATATAGTTATATAATATATATATTTTCAATACTAAATACTATATAATATATATATATGTATATATATATATAATAATATTATATATATATAAATATATATATATAATATATCATTATATATATATATATATATATATATATATATATATTATATATAATTATATTAATAAATATACGTGGTGTCCCAGCATCAACCTGCAGTTGGTGGGGGCTCTTCTGGAGCTTGTGGGTGGGCTATACTGCCCTTCAGTGTCCTAGAGGGAAGAAGCGACTTCCCCCCCCCCAGAAGTCCCGTCAATTAATTTGTATATGTTCCCTTCCCTTTCCCATCACAGCCCCATGCGCTATCCGGTGCCTCTTCCGGCATGGGTTTTCAGTTCACCCCACACTTCCTCCCCGTGATTGAGGGTCAGTTTAAAAACGGTCAATTTACCGCTCACTCTTGACCGGGGCCGCCAATTGAGGGACCTGAAGCCTGGCTACAACACCAGGGAGCTGATCTGCCACTTTTGTGCATGTATATCTCATACATTGCGTGAAGGACTATAGGTTTGCCGAGATGGTTGGTAACGGCGGTGGGGCCACCGACCGTAAGAGTTCTGGAGGATCGCCGCGAACGGCCAACATCCACAGCCCACCCTACGGGGTGGAGTCCGGTCGTTGGTGTGTTGCGTCTCTGGACTGTGTGACCTTTGCTGTCGGAGAAGAGCGATTACCCCTTCCTTAGGAAATAACGCCTTCCACGCCCATATCCTGTTATTTACGTTTATTTGCTTTATTGTTATAATTGTTATGCTGTTCACCCATGGAGACGAAGTTTGTGGTTAAATTTTTATGGAAAAGCCTTTAACGAATAAACGTGTTTAAACCAAGGTGAGCTGAACAAACAACAAACAACAACAATAATTCCCAAGTTTCAGGTACCCAGCCTTACCCTACCATGGTCCCTACTACTTCGTAGGACTAGTACCTATGATTTTGCTTTCTTCTTCTACCCTGGAAGGTCCTTCGCGAAATTTCATCGATTCGTCGACCAGCCAACCCCGAACACCTCAGGTGCCCAACGGTCCGGGCAAATCCCACAAAGGATGTGCCCCCCCGAAATAGTCGCTTCTCATTCGTTTACGCCAAGGGTTGCACCCCTCCAGGAACTGTCAGCAGGACATGTCATTCCCGATGTATTTAACATACTACGATCCGCACCTCAAAACTCTTACTGAAGCAACAGAAACCCATTACCTCTCAGTAGAGCAACTTAAAAATATGCCTAGGAGTTGAAGACCCTCCAGACCGCACATTGATGAGGAATGGGTCCATTCTCGCTAAAAGCTGCGTAACCGAAATCAAAGTTCGCATTCTGTCCATCCTAACGTCTCTTGAGATGGTTCCTATTATTTCTAACTCCTTGATGGACATAAGAAACACTATCTTAAAGGCACTATTTCTTGTCCTATTCAGAGAGACGAAGACACAGCTGTCATTTTTGGAAAACTGTCCAAGCAGAACAGATTTCCGTAACAAACATTTATAGGATTTCCCCCTCGCGGAAACGCCTGACACCCCAAATCCACGTTTACTACTGACCTTTAATACCTCTTATCACCCTACCAAAGGTGTCCAAGCATAGGGTTTTTTGGAAGTTACAGTTTTCGGCACGTTTATTCCCCGACCCAGACGCGGCTTTCAAATGTCAACCATTGGCGTCATCCCGAAAATACTGTTAGGGGAGCAGGAAGACATTATTCCCAATCATGCGTGAGAAATTATTTCACACTCCATGTGAAAATTCCCCTAACTGCAGAGCCAAACTGTAAAAGGGGACCCCACAGTGCTTCCTCTTTCCAGATGCGCCGTCTTACCTGTATTGAACAGGTAGGTCTTTAGCAGCTATGTACATCATAAATTGAGCAGGAGAGTGCTATACGCCAAGCTCAATCAAAAAAATATCAGCCAAATCCAAAATCAATTCCTACGCCACCAATTACAGCTGCCGCCACGCCTCCGCGTGGTTAATCGGCCAACACAACCCTATCCTAATAGAAATCCTCTCTTAAATTCCATTGAAACTCAAGGCAAGTACTGCAATGCCAGTCACCTGTAGCTGCCCACACTACCAACTTCTCAAAGAGTACAGAACAAGCAGCCCTTGATTCCAATTCCCGTCCAAAAGCCAGTCAACAAGCCTACTCGGAAGTATTAACTCCTCAACGAAGCTGAGCAATGAAAACTAAGCTAAGCTCATCCAATACAAAAATTGGAAAAACACTCCCTGGCCATAGACACACTGTCCCATACTCACCAAATTGCTTCACCAAACTTATGCAAGAGAACGGTCTCTTTGCCTAATTCGCCTTCCACTATTACTAAAACCCCTGGTAAAGTATGTTCAAAACAGCCACAGAAAAGAATTAGCTCGCCCAAGTTAAAGATTATTTCGTTAAAATAAAGAGAGCAACCGAATTTTTAGAATAAAAACACAGTACCCAGATTAAAAAATGCAAACTCAGAAAAGGAGACTCGCCAATTAAGTCTACTTGTCTGAGGACAAATGCAAGGCTTCAAAGACTGTACCCAGACAAATCCCAACTAATGAACACATCACCAATCCAACCATTCTAATAGTCTCTACAGATCAGTTTTTAGTTCTTCTGATTCCTTCATATAACTCTTGCTCCCGATGTTTCCTTTCAGCTCTCTCTAGGAGGGATTGCTATACCCTAGAAGATGAAATTGGATAACAGCTCCCCAAATGGAGCGTTGATGCGATGACCCCATTCGTCTTTTTCTAATGGCTTCCTGCCACTTCCGAGAAAGGTGAGAATGACGAATAACTGTATTCAACGTAAACGTCGCAAACGCTCCTAAGCGTTGCTGGGTCTGTTGGAGGCCATGAAGAATAGAAGCCCAGAGGTCCTCATTCTCAGATCAAACTGCCCAATGTTCCAAAAGTTCACGCGCATGAGGAAGTACTGGAAGTTTTCTCCAGGTGGTCTGACCTAGCCAATTTCACGATCCCAATGGAAATCAGATGTATATAACCCCAATACATTCTCAAAAAGACAAAACCCTTCCGGAATCATCCGTTCCCATTTCATGAAACATATAGATTCTCCACCATTTCTGAATCTGCTTGTAAAGAGGATTCTGATACTGCTCTCAATAACAATATGAGCATTACGAATGCGCTTCTATTAACCAACCAAACTCACATTTAAGTTGGATTCCGTTGAATTCAACTGTATCTCGCATTGCATGGTGAGCTCTTTCACAAATAGGCATCTGAAAATTCTCCCATAAGAAGATCATACAAAGCCTAAAAATCTCTTGGTGTATTTGACTACCCTCTTCCCGCCAGTTTAGTCCCCATCCTCGCCAGGAATCCCACGTCTTCAACCTTCCCTCTCAATCTGAGCCCACCTCTAACATTCCCCCCAGTCCACATAGAGACAAGTTGTCTCTAATAGAACACACATTCATCAATTATCATAAAGCGTCACCGAGAGCTACTTCCTCAATCAAATTTGTCGTTGGCTATTACTCTAATTTCGCGAAAGTAACTTCTTCCAACTAATTAAAAAAAAAAAAAATAAAAAAGCATTATGGCACACCAAAGTGCATATATGTTTGCAGGAACTTCCACTATGTCATCGTGACTTCTTTCAACAATCTGAATATAAATTGCCGTTAACTTCATAGGAAGAGGTGACAATGATAGGGGAGGGTCAGGAAATACTCATTCACAAATCTATCCCCTGATTCCCCAGTCCCTCTCCAAACCAAACTTCATGCGGTAGCGGCAGAATTCACGTGTCCATCGACATTACTATATGCTCAATCTACTCATAGCTCCGAGTAGTGAATTTACTGAAGTCGACTTAGTAGATACTTTATCAACAGCTCCCTGCTCCGGTTGTTATTACTAGTTGACTTCAACCTCCGCCACCCCATATGGGTGACTCTATCACTTCATCTAAGTCCAAGGATCTGTAATAAGATCTCCTCTAACACCCTTTTCCCTAGGATGCCGTAACACAGGACTCCAACCTATGAACGTTTAGATAACACAATTATTCATATATTGATATTTTTTTTCTCCCATTCTGTTATGGATCGTTTTACCTGGTCCCGCTTTGTTTATTTATTCGGCAAGCGATCATTACCCAGTAGCATTAAATGAGCTTGTTCCTAAGCCAATGCAAAAACCCCGACTCCAAAGCTGGCGTTCATGCAGGTCGAGCGAGTAGGGCTCCTTTTTATCAGGCCACAGCTTTCACTTTCTCCTTTCAATAAACGATTTCCGACTGTTGATGGATGCCTTTGCTTCTTCCAGAAAGTAGTCATCTCGTCAGCGGACGCTTGCATCCCGCAGTCTTTCCTCAGGCAAGCGGTGCGGCAACCCCTTTGTGGTTCTAAGAGTGCGGACAAGCCAACCGAGAGAAGAAGAAACATCTACAGGGCAATCACAAAGCCCAATGCCACCCTGAGTATTTATATAAGCGAGCTCTCTGGAAGGAATCCCTGCATGATTACTGTTTAATCGATCTGGTGTTCAAATACACGCGTTAAGCATATCTTCGAACTCTCCATTGGCGCACTTGTTCCATAAAAATACTCGCACGAAGAATTCGCCTTGCGTGTATAGCTAGCTGGAATGAGTAGCAGCGGAAGAGAAAATATATACGGTCTCTCTAATCGCTCTACCAGTCCAATCCAGTAGTGAGGTGTCAGCAAGGTTAGGTATAAACTAATTAGCGTTATCTCCGACTCCTGCAGGTGTAGCGGAATGCGTATAGGTGTATAGCTTTGCTAGCCATTCGAGTTCAGTTCCGCGGTACACTTGAAGCCTTTCATAAAAGCTAAGAACTGACACGAGGCACTGCCAGACTTTTCAACAGCAAACAGGGGAGATCGTACCTACCACGTTCTTTTACACGTTGCAGAGTATCAACTGCACTGGCAGTAAGCAAAAGAGGTGCTCTTGTCCAGACATGGATTTCGTAATATCATGCTCCTCATGACATCCTCAGGCATTCAGCATATTTGCTGGGATCTCATCATAACAGAATCTGGACGAATCCTCTTTTTTATCTGTTTGGACTACAGCTTTTG
>JABUQX010049973.1:0-5000 GCA_015478945.1 Trachelipus rathkii
TACAAGATCACACCTTTATATATAATATACCCATCTTATTATTTTTTATCATATATATATTCATAATATATTATAATATATATATAATTATATATTAATATATATATATTATAATATATATATATAATATTATATATATAATATAATATATATTAATATATATAATATATATTATATATATATATATATATATATATTATATTATATATATATTAATATTAATATATTTATTCTATTTATATATATATTATTAATAATATATATATATATAAATATATATATATATTATATATTATACTATAATACTTGAGTATAAGTAATTATAATAATCGCGTATTAAATAAGTACAATATATATTAGGCCTAGAAGTGGGTATAATTGGTTAACTTATATATATAACTGTTTATTTGCTTGAACATACATCACCATTAAAACTTAACTATTTATTAAACACAGAGGTAAAATAAATTTTATTAAATAATAACAATACACATAGAAATCTATTTATGCTACGTATAGTTAGTGCAATAGAACATAGAGTAGGAGTTTTTTATTTACAGAAGCGAGATATCACAAAATTATCTGATATTTAAAAACACACTTCGTTCGTGTTTTCTGCAAAACAACGCCTCAAAATCGCGATTGAACATTAGAAAATTGTAACTTAAGTGGTATATATCGGTAGGTACATATGTTATTATCCACCCCTGGTGGTTGAGAGCCAAATATTATAGTTACCAAATAACCCTACAGACTAGAGGTCATGATAATACTTGATCATATACATGTAATATGCAATCAAATTATTCCGATTTAATGTACGTATTAGCCAGAAGTAGTAAACATTATTTAGTTACATCAGATACTCCAACTCTTCTGTATATTATACCTTATGTTTATTTCACTGTAAAAGTAAACGAGTAATACTATATAGGAACCTAATATAAGTATAAAAAGTTATTAACTTATGAAATTAGTCTTTCTTCTAGATAATTACTTTGCACATTTTAGAGATTTACTTTATTATATTCGCACTACAAATAATAATTATTGTTAGTAATATATTATATATATATAATATAAACTTAATTAAATATATAATATAATTTATATTATTATTAATTAATTATTATTATATCTATTATTTAATTTTAATTGTAAAGTTATTATAGTTAACGTATATATATTGCTACTTTTTATATTAATTATTATTATTATTTCATCATCTAAAATCTCACCTAATTTCCACTACCACAATAACTAGAGGGAGGCTAATTAAGAGCGTATATATCATGTATCTCAGATAACACAGAAAATATTATTGTATATGTATTATATTAGAATATATGACAACATATAGTCGAATAAAGATAATAGAGCTTCGGCTCATGTCATCTACATTTTATTATTGATAAAAACTGTTATTAGTAACTATACTTTCGCCGAGTTGCTTATCCCAGAGTAGATATCCCATCCTAGAGACACATGACCAAATTTCGTTATTATTATTGTCCATTATCTTCGAAATGAACCAGACGTGGTTATCGTTTTACATCCTCCTCGATCCATATAGCTTCCGCGAGATAAACTTACGACCTAATTTGTTTCTCGAGATCTCCTCAAAATTTTATACCACTTGCTGCTCGCTGAGGATGGGTAAACCAGCGGAGTATCCAACAATATCTACGGCAACTACTTACAGAAACCACTTGCCAGTCAATACTTAGAATAGATCTTTTTTTCTCAGTCACACCTTTCAAAGCACTAAAAACACGCGCACACCATTTCCACCATTCACCTACAAACATTATCACTATTCATGTTAGAGGACTCAGCATATCACAATATATACACTTTATAAATATCGAGTGTTTCATCTTACAAGACCAGTTCACATAATAACACACAACTAAACACTCATTCGTTCACGTCATACCACAAATCATCATCCAAAATATAAACCAGATCCACGCAATTCTATTCCATTTATTGTGTGTCCCACACATGACCACAGAGCTATTTCTTTATATAAGCGTACTTTCATAGTAAGTTATTTCTCAGACGATTTTACAAATAATTATTCTTCATTCTCCTCTTTTTGCACATATTACCATACAACTCTGTAAATTGATATACGATTACATTCCTCATTATTTAAATCATAATATCTTCTCACACCTTAACATACACGCCCCTAAGATTATTGGTCGCATTACTTATGTACATCACATTGTACTTATTAAGATCTATAATACCTTACATTAATAGTTCACATAATGAACCATGTCCTACTACTATAATATATTATAATATACTAATAACACAAGGTAACTATAAACTATAATCACATCATCAGTCAATACTATAAACGTACGTCTCACACTAGCTATGCACTACACATAAGTATACTTATATATAGTCTCTATAGTTTCAATACTAAACGTCATAAGGATTTAATTGCACCAGCCTCCTATCAATACTCATGCATATTCTCACACTAAACTTCCTATTACACTCATCGCATCATAATCCACGTTCCCATTTGTACCAAATACATAATATATATATATTCCCTAAATTTTAAACCTCAGTATCTACTTGTTATTCGCAGCTGGATCACATCAATCTTATAAGCTATAAATTATCTACACTATAGAGAGAGGACTTGTCTTACACTTAACATCATCTATTATATAAACTAATTTACCTCTTATCTATATACTCAGTATTTAACATTATTCATTCATAACCCATATCTTTTAACACACTCTCCAAAATCTTATCTATCATCATAATTATTTCTATATCAAACTGATTATTTTATCCAGATATATCACACATACTCTACAAAACTCATAATTATTATAAATATATATAAAATACTATAATATATATATAATATATTATATATATAAATATATAATATATTATATATTATTAATATATATATATATAATAGGTATATATTATATATATTCATAATATATATAATAATATATAATATTTAAATATTAAATTAACTACTCATATATTATATAGCTGGTCCACTACAAGTGTACGCACCGATATTAATATATTATAATATATATTATATATACGGCGAGACTAAGTTGTAATTCCACTCCTAGCGATTATTCATTGGTACTTAACGCAATAGAGTCTAAATACGGAGAAAACGCTCGAAAGTGGTACCTTTTATGGAGGGTATAGTTCCGAGGAATTGGAGGAGTCCATATTAGTACCTTTATATAAGGTAATTAGTTTATTGAGTGTTGTAGGGAAGATATATATGTTGATATTTTGGTCGAAAAAAGGGCGTCGAATGAGTGAAGAACTAATTTGGGGAAGAATAAGGTCGTTTTAGAAGTGGTAGAGGATGTGGTGGATCAAATCTGTACATTGAAACAAAATGATTGGAATAATGAGGGAGGAGATGTGAGATGGGTATTTGATAATTGTATTTAGGATTTAGGATTTGCCCAACAGGCGTATAATAGGATTTATAGTAGGGAATCTATGGCAGGTGTTAGTGATAGGTGTTTGGTGGTAAGCTTCTGAAGCTGTACGACACAGAGAGAATTATGTATTGGTTTAGCGAAGATTGGGAAGCAAAAGTTGTGTAAAAGTAGTTGAGGAGATATTGAGGATGTCGAATGATGTGACTCTATATTTTATTGACCAGTCATACTCTTGGGACTGGGTATAAAATACAGCAGAGAGAGCCACTATGATGAGATATATGAGGGATGTATATTATGGTATATGTCTCCTTAAGCAATCCAATCTGTATAATATTGAGAATGTAATGGTTTGATGAATAGAATTATAGATGGTAGGTTAGAGTTTGACTAAGTATGAGGATAGAGTATTATTAGATAATGATAGGATAGAATTGGATAGAGAGTGGAGGGATTATCTCACCTAACCTTAATTTAATAAGGAAGGATGATTTTATGATTTATAATGTGTGGCGAATCTGAAAGTAGAGTATTTGAGAGAGGATATAGTATGAATAGTAGATTATTAATATGGATTAAGAGTATAGTTGTAGTAAAAGAAGTAACCAATATGAGTGAGTTGAGTAAAAAAGTTAAAAACACTGAAGATATAAGAGTTAAAGTATAGTATAATGAGTTGTGAGTGAGGACAGAATACCTCAGTATGTGAACTTGTAGAAGTTATGTTAGATTGATTGAAGATTATTATTATAGCTAGTATACTTATGGAAATATAGAGTTGATCTGAATTTAAATATATTTACGGATTAATATAGTTAGACATATGAAAAGGGAGGTCAGATAATGCTATTAGCCTAGAGTGAGAATGATATGAAACATATTCTGAATAGGCACTTAATAAGTATAGTGGTACTGGTGCAGTATTAAATATATTCGAGAGTTGGTGGATGTAAAGAGGGACATAAAGTGTTTAGAGAGCGCTATAGGGTTCCCTATCAAATATCATGTAAGGTGTATGTTGTTACAATCGACTGATATGTTTAAATGAGTATAAGTAGTATGGGACTAATGTGATTACTTAGTAAAATAATAGAAGGTATAAATATAATCTAAATTACAAATGTGTTCAGTAATGGTACGAATTACTTATAGTTAGGCGAGTTAAATATAAGTGTGAAAAAGAAATTATATAAATTGAGGAATGACGTATTAGAGAGTTGTTTGGGTGTGGAGATTGGGGTAAATGAGAAGAATAAATGTAAAAGTAGACGAGTTAGAGATATAGGTTTATTGGTCATTTATAGTGGGAAAGGATGAAGAATAGTAACTAATATACGGTCGGTTAAATACTAGGTATATGTATTAATATTATAGATTTAGTATAAGTGTACCTATTTAGAGAAATAAATCGTAACCGAGATGGGAAGAAATGAGAAGTAAAAAATGATGGAATATGTAAGTATATATATATATCTAGAAAATGAGGAAATGCACCTATATTGAGTAAGAAGAGTAATAAATTCTGAAGTTATGGCAGATAGG
>JABUQX010049973.1:12500-17500 GCA_015478945.1 Trachelipus rathkii
GGTTGCACTATAGTATCACCCTACTTATATATATATATATATATATATATATATATATATAATATATATATAATATATATATATATATATATGTTTGAGTGGAGTGCTATCATGAGTCGTATGAGTGCGCATGACGGAGAATAAGGCCAGCAAGGCCAGCTCAGCCCGCCCGCACCAATACCTAGTAACGGATGGAGTTTGCAAGATGGTATCTCTCTCAAACTTGACACTTCCATAGGGGGGTGACGTAACCTCGCCGCAGACGAGGTTACGTGGCCATGCACCCCCCGGAAGGGGGGGTGTTGGCCCCTAAGAATAGGAATGATCGTAGAAGTCTGAAATTTGGAGAAAGAATCCGGAGCCGGAGAAGGATTCGGATACGGATTCTGATCCGGATCCGGCACCGGTGTAGGTTTCGGTGCGGTGCCGAGTTAGTAAATATTTGTATTATAATACAGTATTTGGTTTCTTTATATATGTTTATCGAACTCCTATATGCTGAATATGTGGGTTACCAAGTTCGTAAAGGTGTCTGGGACCCCGGAGGGGGTTCCCCAGTAGAAATGAACAGAATGCATAAGAGAAGTGGAGAAAGGAGTTGAAGTCGGAGTCACAGAAGGAAAGAGTCGGAGAAGGAGTATGAGTCAGAGGAGTCGGAGTTGACAACGGCACCGGTGCTGGAGCCGGTGCGGTGCCGAGTTAATAAACATTCGTATAACAACAATGTTGGTGTCTTTATGTATGTTATCGGGTCTGTATATCTTGAATATGAGGGTTGTATGGGGGTGTAAACGGTAAGGGCACAGCCCTTTGGGCTGTTCCCTTATGTAACCGCTTATACCCCCTTCGGTGGTACCCAGATGGGTCTTATCATCTCTCGGGGTGATCTCCAATTAGTGTGGCTCGTCGCTGAAAATTGTTCTTGCGGTTATGTATAGTAAAGATTGAGATTATGTTGATGAGTAAAGAGCATCCGTGGAAAGCTTTTTGTATAAACTTGAAAAGTATCACCTAATGAGTAACCTGTCAGTGTAAAGCCTCACTGAACACCTGATGTCATATAACTATTACCTTGGTAAGTATGATAGTTAGTTTCTTTGTAGGGGTGTCAGGGAGTAGGTTACGCTTTGTGCTGCTGTGATATAGTTACTTTACTGATATTAGCAGTGTACTTTTTTAATGAGAGTTTATTCGTAGCGTAAAGGTATTTATGTTCTCAGATTTAGGTGATATTTGGGGGGGGTAGCTTTACCGGTTATTAAAATTTGTTATCGAATTATAACATACTACTACTACTACTTACTACTACCTCTACTACTACTACTAACTAACTACTACTACTACTACTACTAATAATAATAATAATAATAATAATAATAATAATTATAATAATAATAATAATAATAATAATAGATAATAATAATAATATAAATATAATAATAATAAATAATAATAAAATAAAAATAAAAATAAAAATATAAAAAATAAGAATAAAAATAAAAATAAAAATAAAAATAAAAATAAAAATAAAAATAAAAATAAAAATAAAAATAATAATAATAATAATAATAATAATAATAATAATAATAATAATAATAATAATAATAATAATAATAATAATAATAATAATAATAATAATAATAATAATAATACACTAATAATAATAATAATAATAATAATAATAATTGTAGCTTACAGTGGTGTCAAATCGCCTCTGTATGATGCGCTGTTGGCCAAACCTACCAGTTTGTTCCTATAGTAAAGCTTGAGATTGTTATCTTTGTTAATGTTGACAGTTTATTCCCGCTTAATGTATGTCAGGTATGTTATGGTACTATATGTTTTTAGTTCAGGAAATATTATGTTAGCGTTTATTCGTTAATCTGCATGATCGATAGGTTATTTTAGGTTTGACAGAGAATTTTGTCAATGTCTACGTTTATTCATAGTTCAAAATGATGTTATATTTGATATGCAAGACACTTTGATGAATGTAGTATCAATTCATAGTTCAAGATGCTGGAATCTTTGATAGTTTGGACACTTTGTTAAGGGAATTGTTGTTCAGATATACTGCTTTATCTCTGATGTATGATTGAAAAGTAGGTATAGGTTGAGTTTTTTCAGTCTGTGTAATGAGGGATAAGGTGAGAAACTTATTCATTGGTCAAATGTTTAATGTCCTTTATTCGTAGGTCAAATGTTTTATCTATTGTAGGTTTTCTCGCTAATTGTAAGTGTTAGATATGTTAGGGTATGTTTAATTTCTGTTACGTTTTGGTTAAATATTACTTGGCAATGTGAAATTAAAACTGATTTGTTAGAGAAATGACAAGTTTCGTAAGATATTACTGTGTTAACTGGCGATGATGTGTTAGTATAGGTTAAGTTTTTGTTGAGTAATGTTAGGTTTACCCGAGAATTTTGCTAATGTCTACGTTTATTCATAGTTCAAATGAAGTTATACTCGAAACGAGTGACATTTTTAAATGAAGGTAGTGTCAATTTCCCATAGTTCAAGATGCTGGTATCTTTGGATAGATTGGTCATTTGTTAAGGGATTTTGGTAGATTATCACTGCTTTAAGCTGTTGCTGGATATGTTGGAAAAGTAAGGCATATATTGAGGTTTTGTATGTTCTGTTAGCTACTTTACATTTGAAAATAGGGGAAACTTTGTGAATGTTAGCCAGATTATTCATACGTGGAAACATATCTTAGGTTGTTCGTTGCCATTATATTTCTTAGTTCAGGTTATGATATGTTAGCTTTATTGATGTGAAAACTTTGTTACCTTAGCATATATTCGTTGGTCTGTATGATAATTAGGTAAGGTTATGATAAATTTTTGTTAAATATTACTATGTTAAGGTAAAAATACCAATGATATGTTACTGATACGTTTGAAAAGTGTGAACAGGCTACGCTCTGTATGCAATGTTAGTTACTTTACTGTTGTTATGTATGGAACTTTGTTAATGTTGGCTGTTTATTCGAGTGTAAGGTATGTTAGGTTTGTCGCTGTACATTATATTCTTAGTTCAGGTTATATGTTAGCTTTATTAATGTTAAAACTTTGTTACGTTAGCATATATTCGATGGTTAGTATATAAACAACTTATTTTTATGCTATGTTTATCCGAAATGATACTCGAAATGTGATCGGAATCAATAGATCAAGGAAGGGTGGGAGGAAGGGAAAGGGAGGGATGTGTGTGGTTTGATTTACTGATTTACTGATTTAGGATATGTAAGCTATTACACTTTACTATGATATTTTATTCAAAGAACTTATTTTATGATATGTCTGGATAAAACTTGTTATGTTTACAATTATTCGTCGGGAATTATGATAGTTAGGTAAGGTTATGACAATTTTTTGTTAAATATTACTATGTTAATGTAAAAAACTTTGTTACGTTAGCATATATTCGTTAGTCTGTATGATAATTACACAAGTTTATGATAAATTTTTGTTAAATGTTACCAAGTTAATGTAAAATTAACATTGATATGTTAGATATATGCTTGACAAAGTGTGAATAGGTTACGTTTTTGTATGCTATGTTAGTTACTTTACTGTTGTTAAGTAAGGAACTTTGTTAATGTTAGCAGTTTATTCTTGCTTAAGGTGTGCTAGGTTTGTCGTTGTGCATTATATTCTTAGTTCAGGTGATGCTATGTTAGATTTATTAATGTGAAAACTTTACGTTGGCATATATTCGTTGATCAGTGTATAAAAAACTTGATTTTTATGTTATGTTTATCCTAAATGATGCTCGATATGGGCCTTGAAACAATATATCAATAGATCATGGTAAGGTGGTTGGAGGGGAGGAGGGTAGAAGAGGGTGGTTTAACTTACTGATTTACAGCTTTAGGGTATGTAAAACATAACAATTTTAGTAAAAAAAATATGACTTGAATCAATAGATCAATAGATAAATAGATCAATAGATCATGGATGGACAGGAGGGTGCGGGGAGGGGGTTTGATTTACTGTTTTACTGCTTTAGGGTATGTAAAACATGAAAATTTTAGTAAAAATTATGACAAATCAATAGATCAATAGATCATGGAGGGGTGGGGAGGGAAGGGTGGGTGGTTTAATTTATTGATTTACTGATTTACTGCTTTAACCATTTTAGTAAAAATATTTGAATCAATAGATCAATAGATCATGGAGGGGTGGAGGAGGGTAGGGTGGGTGGTTTGATTTACTGATTTACTGCTTTAGGGTATGTAAAACATAACAGCTTTAGTAAAAAATATATTTTTAAACAAATAAAATAAAATGTTATATGCAAAATATGACTTGAATCAATAGATCAATAGATCAATAGATGATGGAGGGAAGGGGATGGTAGGGTGGGTGATTTGATTTACTGATTTTCTGATTTGCTGCTTTAGGGTATGTAAAACAACAGGTTTAGTAAAAAATATGACTTGAATCAATAGATCAATAGACCAATAGATCCCGTATGGGGTGGGAAGGGCAGTTTGATTTACTGATCTACTGATTTACTGCTTTAGGGTGTGTAAAAACGCAAATTTTTTACGTTATAAACATGAAAAGCATAAATTTTTTTAGTAAAAACAAAATGTTTTAAACAAATGAAACAAAAAATAAATAAAAATTTGAAAAAATAAATAATTTAAAAAAAATAAATAATAAAATTAAAAAATAATATTTGAAAATAAATTGAAAAAAAAAAATCTAAAACAAAAATTAAACACGAAGAATAAATTTAAAATAAAACTTATAAAATAAAATAGCAAATAATATATTTTAGTTGACGTTTATAAAAAGAAATCGAGATTTTGAAAATAGAAATGTCAGTCTGAGGCTAAACGAATATTTACTAACTCAGCACCGCATCGGCTCCAGCATTGGTGCCGGTACCAACTCTGTCTCCTTCCTGACTCCTTCCTCCATTTTCCTTCTTCCTTCCTCCATCTTCTTCTGTTTTGCATTCCGAGCATTTGTTCTGGGGGCCCCCC
>JABUQX010049973.1:20000-51696 GCA_015478945.1 Trachelipus rathkii
TATCGCCCTTGACCCACTCTGCATTCGTTTCAAACAATGACTTCCGTAATAAAAAGTTATAGCACTCCAGTTTACAAAAATTGTCAAGATTCAACCTAGATTACTTAATTACTTATTTCTTGAATGGTACACAGTTACATCAAACTCTGACGTGGTAAACCTGTAAAACCTTTAAAACACCACTCGTAATTATGTTTGAATAACAAAACAACATCAATGCATTTTTACAAAGATACTAAAATACACTCAACAAAGTATTACTTTAACATGACGAGTGCACAATTGTACCAAAATGAATAACTTTACACATCCCTGTAACTTATTTACAAAGCTTAACAACTTATAAAATTGAAACAATTTTCTAGACTCAAGAGTCTAGAATTTTAGGTATTAGAGCCAGATCTACAAAATCATTCTTCCTTCACACTTCTCACATTATGGAGGGAGCAATGTATAACAATGTATAACAATATATAATTATCATTAGCATATGAAAGCAACATTTTTTACTACAACACAGCGAAGTATATCGTCAGCTGAGGACAAGTTACATTGCTTATCCACTCATCCACAGCCGTTAATGGAAATATATATATATATATATATATATATATATATATATATATATATATATATATATATATATATATATATACTATATATATATATATATATATATATATAATATATATATATATATATATATATATATATATATATATATATTATATATATATATATATACCATATATATATATTATATATATATATATATATATATATATATATAATATATATACTATATATATATATATATATATATATATAATAATATAATATATATATTATATATATATATATATATTATATTTACCTGCTCTTTATACGTCCTCCCCCAGGAAGGTCCTGGTCTTGTAGAAAATCACGACCTGTCAGGGACTCAGCATACGTCTCCACTCTTGCTCTGTCTTCTCACAGTTTTCTCTCTTGTATTCCTCCACCGCAGAGCAGCCCCACATCTCATCAACTGAATTCCTCGATACCGACTCCCCCATCTCTTCCTTGGTTCTTCCCTCTGAATCTTCTTCCTTCGGCGTCCACTTCCCATCCTTTCTTCGCCACCTGTTTCCTGCATCCTTTCCAAACATGTCCCCACCCAAAAGTCTTTGAATTCTTGCCACATTCTTTCCTCCTCACCAGAGGGTCACTCCCGCACTTCCCTCTGACTCTTTCACTCCTGTTCTATCTTTCTTAGTCTTTCCAACTATTGTTCTCAAGATCTTCATCTCCGTTGCCTTGGTATTCCCGTTACTTTCATAGCCCTCGTTGTAGTACACCATGTCCTCTGCACCGTATAGCAATATAGGTGCTAACACTCTTTCATAAATACTTTTTTTAACTTACACACCCATATATTGGTCCTTCATCAAAGGGTGAATACACATCCCTTGCCGCTCTTTCTAACTTCGTTATTCATATGCGTGATTTCTGCATCACACCCTCCGTCTTCTGTATATATTTCGCCCAGGTATTTAAACTTCTTTAACTTCTTCAAGCTCTTCTCCATTGCCATAATCTCCAAAACCCTCCTCCTCCACTCTGCTCACATCCTGCACTTCTGGCTTTCTCAATGTTCATTTCTAGTCCCTTTGCTCCCAAGTTTCCGCGAAAACATCTTCTTAATTCTTCCATTCCTCGTCTACTTTCCACTCACACCCGCCAAATCATCCGCATACTGCCATGATGTCTCCCTTCCATTTCCCAACCTCCTTCATTAACCTCTTCAGATGACTTTATCGAAATTATAAGTATGAACAATAAGGGTGACAATACGCTTCCCTGCTTCAACCCCTTTCACCACCTCAAACATTTTTCATTTTGATACCCTGTTCTTCACATTTGCCACTTTGCCACTTTGCACATCCCTTCAGTGCATCACCGACCAATCCGCTCCCTACTCCCCATAATTCTCTTCTACCACCCTCCATAATCATCCTAGGAACCGTGTCAATAAGCTTTTCTTAAATCCATAAACACTACATAGATCCTCCTGTTGTACTCATAAATCTTCTCTCCAATCTGTCTCCCTCTATCCATATATATAATATATATATATATATATTATAATATATAATATATATATATATATAAATATATAATATATTAATATAATATATATATATATTTAATATATATATATCATATATATATACTATATATATATATATATTATAATAATAATATACGTATATATATATATATATATATACAATATAATATTATATATATATATATATATATAATATACTATATATATATATATCATATATATAATATATTATATATTATATATATATATAGATATATATATAATTAATTATATATATATATATAAATATTATATATATAAATATATATAATAATATATATATATATATATAGAATATATAATATATTATATATATATATATATATATATATATATATATATATATATATATATATGATAATGTCACAGAACGACTAAATTGAAATACGCAAAACCCACTTGGGCCAGAATTATTGTTGATAATAGTGTAGGTATCAAAAGAAACTCCAACGCTCTTGCGTTTTGCTACCTGATCATCCAGTAAGTTTTCAGTATTATATATATATATATATATATATATATATATATATATATATATATATATATATATATATATATATATATATATATAATTTTTCTACTAATTTTCTTGAAAACAATTAATAGGATAAACATTCTTTCTTAATCCAAAATTTAAAAATATTGCTTTGATGTGGCATGAAAAACACAAACTTGGTCAAACATGAATGTAACATTCAATGTTGGTAAAAAAAAAGTAGGCTATTAAAAGGCTAATATTTTTCAAGTATTAGAGAGTAAAATCTTTTATTTTTTACACAAAGGAAATATATAAAAAAAAATTTAAAACATTATAATTTTAATCGAGATGTAAGGTATATAAATCTAATTAAAATAACAATGAAAAAGTTAAAATATTAATGCATTGAATATTTATTAGAATTCAAACTCATAAGAAAGCTAGTTGAATAAGAATACATTTAATCATGATAGGTAACTTGTTATTAAAATCAGATGACAGAATTTCTTATATTTCTACATAGGAGCCATCCTCCAATTGATAGTACAATTTATCTCGTGGTTCTGGAAAAGCACTAGGGTCGGCATTCCTGTAAAATTCAAAAAAATTTTAATCAAAATTAATTTCAATTGTTCACTTTAAAATTTTCTTAAAAATATTGTTTCAATAAAATCGTCGAAAAAATTTTAAATTTCTGAAATTAATATACAAATAACCCACAAAGTTCAAAACATTAGAACATGATTTATGTGTATTATTTCCCAAAGATAATTTCAATTTCTCAATTTCTAAATTATTTTAAACAATTAATTGCAAATTAACTACAGCAAAAACGAGTTTGACTCAGGAAATGATCTGTGAGTGACAAGTTTATCAAATAAATAGAAAGAATTCAAACCTATCCTCTCAAGATGTAATAGGTATATGATCTAGGACCATCTGCTAGGATTGAATATCTTGATAAAAGTTTCAAATGAATCAATGAATACAGATATATTTTTAGAATACCTACCCCATGCTTAGATACACCATCCCCAGAACAAGGAATACGCAAAGAGCAAATGAGAACTTCATTTTTGAGAACTTATTTTTTTTAAGCTTCCCACCATAATTACATAGACGATCACTGTCTCAGCCTCAAATCTCATTTGTTTAGGCTGACGTAAACTAATAAATTGCTTTAGCATGGGTCTTCTCAATCTCTGACTTGTTCTAATTCAGAAACGATATATGGAAGGTAGGAAATCTAAATATCTAGTATTGGTAAAAAGTATGAAAAATATATATAAAGTAAATATAAATAGATATATAAAAATAATATTATAGAGATATATATTAAAAAGAGAATAATTAAAGAAATAAGTATATATTATATATATAATAAAATACATAAGATATAATAGATACATATAAGACTAAATCCTAGAATATGTAAGCAAATAATAAACTAAATATTTATATATATTTATATATATATATTATAATATATTATATAATAGATATGATATATAATAATTATATTATAGAGATATATAATATAATATATAAATTAATATAATAGATAATATATATTTAATATATCTTAATCCTGTTACTAATAATGTAGAGTTCATTTATCTATTCTCTTATATTTAAGTATATAAAACTTAATAATTGATTGTATATAATTCCCATATCAAAATATAATTATATATATTACTAAGAAAGAATTACAAATTCTTTTATATAATAAGTGAATAAAAAAAAGACTCCTTTTGACTCCCAATTTCGCCTATATATTAAATATACTATATTATATATATATATATATATATAAATAAAGATATATATACATATATAAAATTTGAATATAATTATAAAAATAGTATTCCATATATATATATATATATAAGATTATAATATATAGATAGAATAGTTATAAAAATAGGTCGTCAGTAAACTTACTATTTTTATCCACTTGAATTATTATAAGATGTTTCTCTTTTATGATAGTACTAATTTAAAAAATAATAACTTCTATAAATCTAATTTTTCAGCATATTTTCATATAATATGTAATAAAAACAAATTACAATATATTATTAATAATATATATTATATATAATATATAATATTCTTCTGGGAGCATTTTTCTTACGATTCTTGCGCGTTTGACAAAAACGGACGCAAACTCGAGCATTCTGGTTTTCCGAACACAAATGAAAAAACCGAAACGCTTATATTATTAACATATAATAATAATAAACCCAATGAATGCTAGATTTTAGCTTCTTCAGCACCCACCTTCCTGAAATTACTTCCTAGGCTTTCAGCACCTTCATGTACGTTCCCTGATGCTCATATGTACGTCCGAGTGCTCATGACGTCCCTGAGCTCATATGACTCAGGATTCTCCAAACTTTCCTGAGCTAACTGTCCTAGCTACTTCGATTACCTTGTGGTTCTTTTACTATTATACGTAAACCCTATGCCTAGTCTTCTAGCTTTCAGTATACTCACCATATCACTTTAAGTAGATGAATACATTGCCATCTTAAGTCACTTACCAAGGTGTACTACGTTGTGTTCATAATCGGTGTCCGTCTTCGCCTGTCAGCCTCTCTACCCCCCATTTTGCGTCGGGGCACTTTTCCAAATCCGCCGATCCATTGCGGGAAACCCTCCCGCGTTGTGCACGCCGGCCAGTTGTTGTATACCGCCTCGCGTCGACTGCTCGTGAATACTCGACCGAACTTTCACATGACTCAGCGAATTAAAATATATTATACTATATTAGTACTATATTATCACTATCAATGATGATAATATTTATAAAGGTACATTGAAATTTAATCAAAATTACAGCTCTATGCAATAAGCTCATAATTTATATTAAAATAAATCACCTACTTATGCTCGTGGGTATATACTGTTTGTTTTTCTATCAAATCCTCGATATCTATAGCTAATATTAATAAGGGAGAATAGAAAAAAGAATTAAAAGATAAATGAAGAAAAAAAGAAACAAGAATAAAAAGAAGAAGAAGAAGAGAAGAAAAAAGAAGAGAAGAAATCACACATATCGTGGAGTCAGATTCCCAAGTATACAGATGATAGCCTACCAATTATTAGATCGAACCAATGATTAACTCAATTAAAATTCCGCCCACACCGTTAATTAAACTGATAATCTATATCAGTGGACGGCTCTACTACTGGACTAGACTTTGATGGAATTTGGAGCGATATATATATAGAAATATATATATATATTATTAAAAATAATATATAATAATATAAATATTATATTAATAATAATATATTATATATATATATAAATATAATATATATATATAATATATAAATATAAATATATAGATTATAATTTATATAAATAATATATATATAGTATAATAATATATATTAAAATTTCAATTCATATTCATTGATATTTATTATTATTTATTATATTATAATATATATATTATTATTAATTAATTATATTATATTATTTATTATTATTTAATAATTATATTATATTAATTATTATTATAATTATAATTATTATTATTTATATCATTATTAACGTAAACCGTCAACTGGTCCATAACAGCTACATCGTGAGTACTATCTTCCATCAAGCTGAATTATTAGGAAATCAAAAAAGTCTCAAAATATATCACGGCCATCGAACAAAAACTTATCCTCATCTCAGATTTTTGACAAAAATTCAACAAAGAGCCTCTTCAGTCACCCTTTAGTTAACTTTCCATGGCTATTTTTTTGTCATATTTCAATTCTTTGCTTCGTCTTCAATACACTTTCTGACATGATTTTGAAAATCACATCATAATTGCAAACCAACAATGACCAGTCACAAAATTACCCTGATTACCTGTAGAGGCAAGCGTATAAGCCCATTCTGCTTTATCTCCTCTGTCAATGCCTTGTTTTCCAATAAACAAAACTATATCTAATAACGTGGAACAACCAATCTTCTGGGTAAACTTCTCTTTACTCGCTTGTTAAGTATTGTTCTAGTTCAGAAGAGTTGATATATCTGAACCTATGGCTTGAAAAGCGCTTTCGCTGTAGAATTGATGATAACGAAAGTAGTCTTTTGAAACGCAATACAGTTTATTCAAATATGCTTAGGAGAAAGAGTTCATGTCGGTAATAAATGTTAAAATACCTATTATCTTTACTCTGAAAAAGCCATACACTAGGGTACACTCTGTGTTAAACCGAAGTTCAAATATGAATAAACCATTTCTTGAATTATCACCATTCGTAAATGTCGGTAATAAAGTTTTTGAAAGGTCAAATGGCATATTATATAGACTCATTTCCCTTCACTAACTTGAACATGATAGCTTTACTTTATAAAAAGCTTTTTTAATTCCAATTTGGAGTTTAATTTCGTTGTGAGATGAATAACATCCATGCTTTGTATATCAATGCAATAGCAATCTGAAGCAGCTAATCAGCGTCTCATGGTAGTTTTTATTTCAATTCATCATTTCTTGTGAATGTCAATACTTTGTATAGATCTTGTATAAATCACTTGCACGAGAGAAAGCCTGACTTTACTAGAATGTAAACGATCAATAAAGTGCGATTTCAAACCCGGCCTAGTGGTTTCTTCCATCACATATCTACATAGGTGACGAAAGTGCCAGAAGTAGACCTAAATTGAAGAGGTGAAATTCGATCTTCACTTGTTCTCTGAAAATATATATCATATAATACCCGCACCTAAGGAGCAGTCGAGATGATACGATATACTTGTTTAACAACAAACTGTACACGCACAACTACTAACCCACTACGAGAACTCCATGAGTAGTGAGTGACGTACTCGCGACACCATAGAGAGACACAAGGCTTAATTTTATTGGCTACCATAAAACCGAACACCAAATCGTTGGCAACGGTCTTTAAAATTGATTTGTTATGAACGAGTCGCAATTTTAGTGTGCGAAGAAAATAGTATATAAGTCAATTACTTCAATTCTATATATATGACTAAATTCGTTTATTTAAATTTAATAAATTCACCAATTCTGAAATAGAGTACGAATACCCATTTTGCTTTGAGGTGGGTCTTTTTCGCGGCCCCCATTTGGCCCGGGGCCTGCTCAAAGCCAATCGCAGAACCAGCCGGTTCCTGTGCTAGTATCGAAGTGCCGTCTCACTGTTATACTATCCTAACTATCCTACTTTACACATCCACATGACTCTTACTCTTAATCACTAAAACAACCGTTTTCCTTTATTTGTCTTCCCAATTTTATTCTTAGTTTCAAAACGTAAATTTCAATCATCAAACTAAATATTACATTTGTCAAGTTCTCCAAATAACTAACCTTCATTACCTTGTTACTTAACTTCTCACTCTTAAATCTACCCCATCTTCCTTCCTTATCAAACCTACTCCCCATCGCAAAGCCCCCTATTTAATCATAATATTACACATAAAACCAACATATTATCGATGATATCATTCCTAAACCCCTCGGTGATTTAACATCCAACAACATACTTCAACATTCAACATCTTTTTCACCAACACATATTCAATCATACGACCGCTTCACCAAACAAATCAATCAACTTGATTTTGTCATATCGATACCACTCTACCTATACTCATGCTCTCAGTTATACTATGAACCATCTGATTTAAAGAAAGTATATTACATAACATATCTCTTCCCTCACAGAAACAATCACCTTCATACCTATCTTCATATTCTCTGACCAACTCTCCAAATGCCACATAATTAATGAGCACATCTCCCCTTTCGATTCACCATTCATAGAGCCATTTAGGAAAACCCAACACAATCCAATCTGAAGCCTTCCTACTCACCCCATCCAAAACCATTCAGATTATCCCAAATTGATACTTCCACTCAACATTTTACGATGTAATTGCTAATTGTTTGCGATTACAAGTAGTGAATCCTTAAACTTTTCAATTAAATTTAAAAAAAAACCATAAATAAAATAATAAGGTTATAAAAATCCCCAAAAATATACACCAAAAAAACCCATTTATCACCCACCATCAATAAATTTCTAATCAATACGCTTCTGGTACCTACAGTCGCGCACAGAATGCAACTTCCTATCCGCCTCCGTGCTACCAATATCCTTCCACACCAGCACACACACACATTCTTCTACAGCCCACTACCACACCATTTTTACCGTTCTCACCAACTTTGGTTCAGGCACAAATATAGACAAAAACCAAATACCTTTCTTAAATTACATCATTCATTATGCTCATCACTCTCCAACTAGCCCAGGGCATCTCAATACCCACACGATTCATATAACGGTTCGAAAATAAAATGCGCACTTTTACTGTCGTAACAATCTATCGATTCTCGCAGACCGAAGTAAATTATATATGTTATATATAAATCTATATATAATATAATGGAATAGAGAAATAAGAATAAATTCAAAATAAAAAAATAATAAGTGAAAATACATAATTTTTTTTTTTTTTTATTTAAATATAAGAGATAATATATGATATATATTTTATAGAAGAACAATAGCTCAATAGAATGCAGATAGTTAGTCAAATAAAACTTCATTAGCCGATTAGACCTGACATTTAGATTATATGTGAATATATCACTTATAATATAAAATTTACTATAATATATTATATTAATAATTACTAACACGAAAGAACCATCTTATATAAAGTACCATAATATTAGAAAATAAACTAAACAATTATAATCATATACATATTCAAGATAAAAGATCCTAAGTTTCTTTTGAATTGCAAGCTCTTAAAATCTTTAGACATTAAAATATTTATTTCGTATATTAAAAGGTATATTATAAATGTAAAAACTCTTGCCTTCCAGGTTCACAATATTATATAGTTAAAAAAATATTATAAAGAGAAAAGCAAAGAATAAAGAATAAATATATACTGTATTAAATTGCATAGTAAACTAAAAGAAATTCAGAATTACTTAAAAATATAATTAACAACATTTAATATAATCCATTTAAAGATTAATATTAAAAAAATAAAAAATAAATATATCTATAGAGCCCTCAATTGTAACTATTCAAATCGTACAATATAATGGCTCGACTCAAAAAAATATTCTAATGCAAAAACGAAAAAATGAAAAAATAAAGATATTTCAGTCTTCTTATAGAACTATAATAATAAATAAAGGTAATAACAATGATAAATATAACATAAATACATAAAATTATGTAAATAATAATCTTAATATGTTTGCAATATTTTAAAATATGGAAGGGAAGGGAATATAGGGGAATTCTGCTTCAACCAACAGTAGTGGAGAATAATTAATTAGAAAATATAGATTCAGTCTAACAAATTTATAATCTTATATCAGACGAGCCTATATTGATCTTCATAGTTACTATATTTTACAAGAAATATGTAAAAAATAATCCTAAATTAAATATCAAATTCACTATTAAATATTCTCACAATAGTATTTTTAAATATTACATATGATAATATCTACTAATCTTACTTAATAACAATATTATTTACTAAAATTAACTTATTTATTATACCCAAACATATTTACCAATATTGATATTATAACTTATAATATATATAAATATTTACATGATTAATATATCTCTGACGGTAATTCCTTCTTCCCTCAAATTTTGTTTTGAGAGACCTAAAAATTTGGAGTTACATAAAAATAATATGAAAATAATAAAATAAAAAAAAAAACTATAAGTTTTAGATATATATAAGTATTAATACTATTATATATATTCATTATAAGTTAGTATATAAATGAAGAAATAGTAAGATCATAAGTTAGAAACCTTATTTGTATATATATAAATGAAGTAATAATTAACATTATATATAAATATAATTATATTTATATATGATAATAATGATATATAATGATAACCATTTCTTTTAATACATATACATTAAACATATACATATAGATAGATAGATTATATAAATATATATTAGAGATAATATATTAATTATGATAATATTAATATATAATGAAATTATTTATATATATAATATTAGATAAAATTAATATACAGATTATTATTAATATAATATAACTCAATATATTATACGTATACAGAATATATATATAAAACAAATAATATAATTAATATATATATATAATAATAATATGTATAATTAATATAGATATATAAAAGAAGATAAGTTATATAATTATATAATAATATATATATAGAGAATGTAATAATATATTAATATAATGGAAACTATAATACAGAACCTAAACATTGATATAAATTTCTTTTAAACCTTCTCTCTACTATTTTATCTTTCTCTTCACCTCTTTATTTATCTGTGATCACATATTTGAATTTATATAATTACCCTAATATAAAAGTAATTAAACTAATTAGTTTGGATGGCTTGATACAAAATTTTATTCAATAAAAAATAATTATTTATGAATTTTTAATAACTTAAAAATGATTTTGAAAATAAAATTTTTTTTCCAGAAATTTGCATAAAAAAAAAAAAATGAATTCAAATATAATAATCAGAGAAAATATTTATTCAATTAATATAAATTAAACGTAAATATAAATAAATATATAAAAGAATGTATTAGTTACATTATTTTAGATAATGATTGCCATTACAAGAAATCTTTAAGTAATAAAATGAATTTATACACTATATTTTTGTTACAGAGATTAAATCTTGATACTGACATAAATGCCTTTATCTTCGCAAATAATACCACTAATCGTTGTGTTATATTACTAATAGTTAATTGGAGAAATGCCATGATTATTCAATTGAAAACATGTGAGAAGTAAGATATGAAAGTTATAATTAATATTATATTATAGATAAATTTAAAAATTGATTGCTTTCTGTACTGAAACAAAGATTTGAAAGAAACGTAGTAGTGAAAATTAAGTATGGTTATATGAAAGTAAGTTAGTATATAGTTACTGTGTAGTAAATGAGAATGAGTAAGGTGACAGATAGGAATGTTATGCAATCATGTATGAGCACTTTTATAGGTACAGAGCTATGTTAGAGAATTATGAGTGAGTACTAAAAATCTGAAATAGGTTAATTAAGTTTGTAATAAGTCATAGATTATGTGTGTTGTGACTAGTCCATTGATTCTAATGTTGAAGAGAACATAATTTTTCTTAGAATTAAAAGCTATGAAATACAAGTTTTGAGAGAGAGACCGTGTAGCAGCTTCCAGTATTATTGTTGGTATAGATACCTAAATGTTTTAATAGTAGTGATTCACAAAAATAGTAGATGGCTATAACAGTGGCTTTGGTGTTTGTTCAAAAAAAGAGAATGTATGAAGGTTGATTATTCGGTGAGTTGGAGAAATGATATGTAGAAATAATACTTCTGTTAAATACAAGAATCATAAGTATATATTATACTTAAGAGTTAGTTAGTTAGAGAGGTTATAATATTCGGAAAGTGAGAAGAGAGATGAGTTGATGAAGTGGTGTAGAATAAGCAGCTAGGAAATAATGGTGGTTTGGAAGAGAGCTATGAAATTATTGTGAGTTGGATGAGATAAAGCACACAGGGTGAGAAGTATAGTATGCCACTAGGATCAATAGAGGAGGTATAGGGAAGTAAGGTTATCAAACCGTGTGCGGGAGTGGGAAGGGAGTTGTGAATAAAGAAGGGAGAATTACTGGAAAGGAGATTGTTGGAGCACAGTCCAGAGGATGCAAGTTATAAGATGTAAACAATATGAGAAGATAGGAGGTTGAAGGATAGAAACGTGCATAGATTATATAATCAGTATATAGTTGATGTATGATTATATAAAAAAACTGACATCGACAACTTAGAAGAAATTCTATTGTAAAGGCAAATAAAAGTAGTAAAACCGGTAGGTAATGAGTGATATTCAAGAGAAAGCATAGTGTGATGAGCTATATAATTTAGAAGTTAAGTAAATGTTATGTAGCTTTAACAGTCAGTTTCAGGTCCAGAAGCGGCCAGACGCGTTTGGCGCATTGCCTAGTAAGCCCGTATATTTCTATACCCTAAATTGAGGGCCCCGGAGATGCCCCCCCCCAATAAAAAAAAAAATGAATATTTATTTTTCTAAATTTATATACTTCCCTGTAAACGATATTTTAATGCTTATTAATAAGTATATAAAAGACATGCACATAAACCAAATTCATAAGTCATATGCCACAGTTAATCATTACGCTTTATAATTCAATTTTAAAAGCAGTGCCATGTTGTTATCGTATTGTGGTGAGCCTTAATCTAATACTATACTTTTGGGCGCGAACGCTCACCAGCCATCGCGTATAGAGGGGTAGTGAATGTAGTTGTCAACAGTTGTAGTGGACAACAGAGCGGACAGAGCGCTCAGCACCCTCCACTCAGGATAGATTTTAGTGCAGAAACTGAAGAGCTTAAACACCCCTCAAGAGTGCAATCTGCTGGCACTTTGCAGCTTAAGAATATGAGGATTGAAAGAAACTAGTCCACGGGTGCAATCATCAACTGATGTAGAGCGTACCCATGCTCAGAACGATCGGGGCGCTTCGCAGGTGATTCAGCAAGATACTAATTACAAAGCCTGAACAAGAAATGAGGAGTGTAAAAGAATAAACACCAGAGGACGCCTGTGGGATTAGCCTGGCCTTAGAAGTGCTGCCGACGCAACAGCTAGTGAGTATCATCGGCCACCAACGAAAATGAACCCAAGTAGAATAAAAAAGCGTGAGAAATGAAGCACCCGGGCATAGAGGAAGGAAATAAAGGATAGCTAAAGCCATAGACCCTTGCAAAAACAGGATCGACATTGTACCTCGAATGGGAGATAAAATTGCATCAGAGAAAATTGGACATATAAGGAGGCGGTATATTGTACAACTCAAAGGTTACCCAGGTATGCGTCGAGGATAAGAGAGATGAAGTAATACAGGAGATCCGGAACAGGTACGCATCCCAGAAGCATGAGTGGATGAAAATAACCGGGAGTGTTCACAAAAAGACTCCTGATTAAGCTAATGCAATTCACATGCAAAGCATAGTCATTATGTACAAATACTCCAAAAAAAGCCACGAATAGGTCAACGCGCGTGTAAGATCAATACCAAAACTGACAGCCGAGAAAAAGTAATATGATTATCAACCAGAAGAAATGGCGGTATGATGTCAACGTGTATATATTGATATAGAGGGGGAGGTGGGAAAATCAAAGTACTATATAATTAGAGGTAATGAAGAAGATAAAGCAAAGGCGTAGATTATCGACTGTTATGATGGGCATCTTACTCAGTAAGCAGTATATATATATATAGTATAGAGGGGCAATTTAGGTGTCATATGCGAGGTTGAGTCAATAAGTAAGGTGTATGACTAAAAAACAGTGACAGAATAAAGTAGATGAAGACAACAAAAAGCACATGAACGAAATAAATTAAGGTGACAAATAAATAAAAGCCTACGTGGAAAGGTATAACCCAAAAGTCATGAGGATCGAACAGCCGCTGGATATAATAGGACAGGGGGGCAAAAAAGCGTATCAGCAAATGATATATACTAAAGAAGGGCTCGTAAGAGTGACCGTGTACATAGAACAGTGGAAAGAATCATCTAGGTTGGAATGGTACCGAATTAGTCTCAGCAGGGAGTGAAGATAACTTCACAGGACGTAATAAACAGTGATTGTCAATATTATTAATATAACATGAAATTAGAAATAGAGAAAAAAATAAAGACAAAAAGTAAGAAGGACGTTTAGAAATATAAATAAAGTATCAGATATTGAATAAGTAGATAATAAGAAGAAAATAATAGTAAGTATAAATAAAGTAATAATAAATAATAAATAAGATGTATATACTATAATATATATATAATTAAGAAGATCATAGATTAATCTTGATATGCTTTATAGACAAGAAGTAAAATATAGTAAGATAATAGATATATACTTTCTTAAAATAGATATTTAAATAGATATCTTGATATATACGCAAGTTGTTGATATAAATATGAAAGAGATAAAGAGATATCATATATCTATTTGAATATAAACTATCTTTTGCAGTAAATCTAATCTAAGATATATATAATAATCAAATAATATATTTTTGTAAATTAATAATTTATGTTATATTAATTATAGTCAATAATTATTAATATTTAAAGCAGCTCTTCCAACCCAGCTAAAGCTCCCGCGAGTAACGACCTGTTCTCACCTGTATAATAAGAAGACGGAATAACGTGAGATGTTGGCTCTTGTATAACAAACAGATGGTAGTGGATATAAAACAGTACGGCTGCCTAAGTAATGTAAGAGCGTCGCATGCTGTAAATTGATTGGGAACCCATCGACGCATTACCTCGATAATGTTGGTTTGATCTGTTCGGCTACATGGTCTTCGTCGAACTTTCGTTGGCATGAAGCCCCGCGATCGTGTGCGTTTTTCGTCCATCCTCCTTTCTCACCTGTGTCCCCTTCTTCCTGCTCCGTGCTCTCCTTTAGCCTACTGCCAGTCACGCATGTTATGATTACTACGCCAATCGCCTAAGTGTCTCACTCAACCACTAAAAGTGAGTAACCCGACTTGAGTCATCCAGTAAAGCTGCCATTACTCAAAAAAAAAAATTATGGAGTCAGTCGATAATATATAGGACGGCAGGCAGCTCGCTCTACTCCTAATATATTCGCACACACTAATAAAGATCAGGGCAGGCGAGAGCAATGGGAATCGCGCGGCCATGATTTAGATATAAGCAAGCGCTTGGGCAGTGAAGCGTGGGCGTAAATGACGCATTTGACAGGCGTATTAGCGGATGTCAAACAAACAATTGCTCCGCGGACAAAGCCAGAAAAAGGGTTACCATCTGTAATACGCTAAAGCCCTGGCGTGTAGGTGGAAAGGCTCCCCTACGCAATGGGCCGTGTAGGCAGGCACAGCGAGACGACACGCCGTCAATGAACCACAAAACGAAGTACATGTTGCAAAGGGACAACAGTGTACTAAGAAGTTGCACGGGACGGCTACAGAAAGAGCGGAGAAAGAGCAGTAGGTGTAGGGTGAGTCAGAGGGAAAAACACGCACAGTAAGGTACCGAAAAATGCACCAGAATTAGCGAGACTACAGGAAAGAACAGTGTACACTCCAGGGAACGTGAAGGACCTCAGTGACTGAACAGACCCACCTAGGAACGTGATATGGAGCTCACTCAAGGAACGTAACAATCGACAGGTAGCGTAAAGCGTAAATAGGTATGTTCAGAAATGAACTGGGGCTAAAGGCTTTAAAAGTAGTCATCATGGGTAGCAATATATTACGACTAGTATGTAAGTCAATTACTCTATAAAACTCGCCGTCGGCAGTGTGTGGGCGTGACGAAACGTGTTAGAAGATGGGCCGGAGGTGTTGGCGGCCTGTGCAAACACAGAATCGTAAAAATATATATTTCCTGAGAAGCAAGAGAAAATAATATACAAAAATAATTTATGAGATAAAAAAATAAAAAAAATATATAAAATTATATTATATAGAATATCTAAATTTCTGATGTATGTCAACATATAAGAAACCAAAGAAAGTATATAGAATAATTAATTGAGTTATTTAAATATTATTAAAGTTTTATGAATGAAATCTGATTTTATTTTAGACATCTATGGATTAAAGTTATAATGTGAACATATGTTAAATATATCTTTATAGCATATTTTCAATGATATATTTTTATGGTACCGTAAATATTTTAATTGTACTTTTTCTGTTATGAATGTGTATGTAGTAAATGTATGAAATATGGTATGTAGTGCAGTAATATATAATATTACTAGACTAATACTAAGTAACTTCATAATAGGCATATAATTATAAATTTCAATTAATCATAAACTATAATGATCTCTGATTACATGTACTTTTGCTTTACACAATTTAAAATATCCTTAACTTCTTCATTTAATAAATTGAAACAGAATAACTAAAAAAAATATCAAAATTACAAAAAATATAAATAAAAAATAAAAACAACTTTACAAATTATAAAATGTTAAAAATGAGTTTAACAGTTTCAATATATTATGATAACGCTGTCGAATCCATAAACCGAATAACGAAAAGAGAAAAAATAAAATAAAAAGAAAAGGAATAAGGAAAAGATAATTACAAGCAACAGTCTAGTATGATAACAAGGAATTAAATTATAAGAATAAACAATAAGATGATCTAATATACAACCTTAAAGTAGTAACGAAGGTAAAATATTTCCCTTAGAATACTATACATAAAGGTTATTAAAAGTTATATAAGACGATTACCCTATAAATATGAAATGAGAATAAAACTCCATTCTTATAAGATTATATAGGTTTAACAGAAAAAAATAATCGACCTCATAATAAACATTAGCCCCGGGAAATATCGAAAAGAAAAGGATCTACACCTTACACATAACTAGATCGAGGACCGCAAACGTCTATACAGATGGTTTTTCATAAAATATAGATGGGAATAACCCTTCATTCAAATATGAGTTGCTTTTCATTCTGTCTTGCCTGCCTCTCGATAGGAAGACTTTATAGAGTAGGTTAGCAAGACCTCTTCAATCACACATTAGTGGGAGACCGAATTGAAACGCGATATTAGACTCAAGCAGAGAAAGTACCATAGATAATCTAGAAAAAAATATTATACTTCCGTATAGCAACTTGTCGGTCAAGTTCTATATAAATTAGGAAAATGAGATGAGGAGCGTGGATAAAAAAATCTCATGATCTATACAGTATATAAAATTTTGTGCAAACACCCTCGAAATTCAATTATACCTTGTATACTATTACGTCTTTCACACACTCTCTCATCTTCGCTCTATCCCTTATAGCGGCTTTCGACTCGAGTACAGGCTCTATGACACACGCACTGACTAACATAGAGGCAAATAAAAGATTAGGTAGGTCCAATGGGCATAGAGTAGGGAAAACGAAGGTCAAAAATCCCATATACAGTAGCATAATATATCCAGACATAATCATCAATTATCAATACGAGTAAGAGCGCATTAAGAGATAAACTATATCGATCCTACAGATACTAAGCCTGAATACAATACTCAGGGTTGACGATATATAACAATTAAGTGTATATATAAAAAAGTAATGAAATGAGTTAAGAAAGTGAAATATAGATAAAATAATCAAATAAACATAACTAAATCGCCAAGGTATAGAAAATCGTAAAAAAAATTGTAAAATAATCGAAGGAAAACAATATTAATATAAAAAAAATAATTAAGTAAATTAGAAATATGATAACAAGAAAGTAATAATGGGAGTGAAAGGGGGAAACAGAATCCACCCAGTGCTAGGCTCGCACAAGAGACCACGAATCAAACAAAGTTAAAGTGTGACACTCAGAAATCTGTAGGACTAATGAGAATACAATCAGAAATGACCATGCAGAGATTCGAAATACAGTAACGAGAGGTCAAACCTATCAAGATAGAGTAAAAGAAAATAATTGCTATTAAAAACCAAAACTATTCTTGTACAAGATTCCAAGGTGAATGCAAAGAATCGACTCTCGAATGCAAGAAAAGAACTAGACCTAATCCGAGAATTTTCTATATCATATATATATATAAACATTGTTCACATTGATAAAAAGTTAATAATGTGTAAAATGACTTAATAGAAATTTGATCCATCATAAGTGTGATTGAGATAATGAACAATAAAAATGTGAACTGTGGATCTATGATGTGAATACAAAGAAGATACCGAAAGCCGACGGACCAACAGTAACACAGGTAAGGATCCCACTGGTTAAAGACCAACAATCTAAAGCAATATTGAAATATAATAGTGATTAGAAAGAATTGTATAGCGAAGAGTGAGCAAGAAAAGGAAGAGGACAACATTATAGAAAATATGTGGGAGAATAAGATAGAAGATATATATAGTTGAATGAAATTTGAAGGATAAATATACATATACTAGGGAATTATTGGATTACATGTATAAATAGAATTATAAAATGTGTGTGCTAATTAAATGTAGAATGACTATGTAAAAGAAAAATGAGTTAAAAATAATTAATTACATGAATATTATGATTAAACATGAATATAATATATAAATAATATATAATATATTAATATATAATAAATAATATAATTATATAATAATATTATATATAAAAATTATATAATAATAATAATAAAATATATAAATAATAAAAGAAAATAATATAATAATTATTAATATTATAAAAGAAAATAAATAATATTAATAAGTAATATATATATATATAACAAAATTAAAATTATAGACTTATATTTAAAAATATAGGACAATATTAATATTAAGAAAAAATAAAGTAATAAATAATATTAATATAATAATATATATATATTATATATAAAATAATATATATATAAAAAAATATATATAATATATAAATATAAATATATATAAATATAATATAAAAATAAAATTATAATATATAAATAAAATAATATGAATAATAATCATAGGCTATAATCATGACTTTGCATGGAAGATATGTAAATATTCATTGAATTGTTCATATAATATTATAAATTGGGAGAAATTTGAATAAATGGTTATAGAAATAAAAAAGAATGTTACTATGAACTTAAGATGAATGTAATGTTGTTGGTGAATGTGACTTGTATATGATAAATATATGATAAAGAATATATATATGTATATTCAGTATTGTAATAAAAATGTATAACATAAGAATTTATGATTATAGAGATCAATGTTATAGAAGTTAAATAATAAAAATTAGGAGAATGTAAAAGAAAAATATAAAGTATTTCAACAAATAAAATAGTTTTTTAAATAAATTAATTATTAAGTTGCAGTTTGTGGAAAAAATTTTTATAATCTTAATCAATGCCAAGAAGAAAACAAAATTTAAGGAATATGATATAGAATTATGACTACTGCAAAAATTAATTATAGTAACAAATGAGATACTATATATAATAAATAAATAAAATAATTAAATAAAAATAATAAATAAATAAGTTAAAAAAATAAATAAGAGAATTAATCATCTAGCTAAAATTCTGGTAATGAATCGACGTAGAAATAAGAGCATTAGACACCATCTATAATATACAACCACAATTAGGGAGAAGAATTACCACAGCCAGAATAAAATATGTTACTAAAACAGGTATAATATAATATATCTTGTATATACGATTCGATCCTAATTATCGTCTTTTGAAAATAAAGTGACATGTTACTTGATCATTATTTTTAAAATTTGAGTTCCAGTCCGAATGGAGAAATAAAAAACAGGTAAATAATGATAAATAAGAAATAAGAGAAAAAAGAAAAAAAGAAAATTAGAATAATAAATAAGAAAAAGAAAAAAATCAGACTGAGTTGTATTAATAGATAAAGTGATTTGAAGAATTGTATAAGTGTGAGAGAACGTTTATATACATCTAGATAAAATATAGAATACCTTAAAGAAATAATGAAAGAAGTATTTTTTTTTTTTATTAGTGTAGTGTGTCGATTAGAGAAAAACGACCGTTGGTATAACAGCAATTGACCCCTTATGCATGGTGGGAATTAAGAAATACATTCGTGCATGTACCACAGAATTATACTATTATAGCACCGGACTTCCCCTAATTCCACCCACAACTGGAGTACATGTTCTAAGTGAAAAGTGAATCTCTTGCCCCAGTGTGTGGAGAGTAAATCTCACAAACTAGTTTAACGCGAGCAAAGTAGTAATCTCCACCTGTTGTGCTGCGAATGATATATCAGAGAGACGACGACACAATCCGACCTTGTTCACGTCCTACATACGTCAACTATGTCATACCAAAGCTGGAAATTAAACAGAGTACAATAAATAAATCTACTAAATATCCAATGTTTTCTGAATAAAGAAAAAAAAAAAAAGTGGTATTGAAAGGGGTAATTTCTATATATATTATAGAATATATTATTTAGAGATATATATTATATAAGATATATATAGTAAAGATATAAGTAAATAAATAGAATGAAATTAATAAATATATGAATATATAAAATTATATATTATATAGAGAATATATATTAATAAGAGATAGATAATTATAGAGATATAAGATAATATTATAATATATATATATATATAAATAAGAGATAATAATGAATGATAGATAGATGGTTAGTAATTATATAGATATTGAAAGTTATATAGAATTCAAGAAATCTTTTAATACTTGCAGTGCAATTTTAACGATGATGGAATACGAGAAGATAGATACTTTAAGATATAAATTATAATATAATATAGATAATATAGATAGATATAGTATATATATATATAGAGAATATTATATAATAATATAATTATTAAATATGAATAATAAAATTATAAAAGAGAAAGATATAATGAAGTAATATGATAGAGAAAAATATAATAATATAATAAGAAAATATAGAGATTCGGAAGACTAGATATATATATATTTGAAATAATTAAAGATAAATATAATAATCATAATATAATAATAATTATTGAAAGAAAAAAATGTAATATAAAAAAAATAAAAGTAATAAGATAATAAAGATATAAGTATATATATATAATAATAATAGATATTAAGAATAAATATATAATATTAATATAGAAGAATAATGAATTAGTAATTAATAATATATAATGATAATAAGAAAAATAGATAAATGAATCATGCAAATGATAATATATAAAAGAGGCACAAATGAGGAATCAGTTGATAAGTAATAGGTATATATATAGCACCGGTACGATCCCAGTAGGAACCAGCAACAATCGATAAATGAGGTTAAAATATAAAATGATGTGAATTAAAAAAACTAGGAAAAAATAATAACATCAAGTCAACAGGTACGTAGTAACGACACCAAATAATGAAACTGAAATAGAATGAAGGAAACTATAAGAATGACTAAGTAATATAAAGAGAAGTAAGAATAAGAAGAATAATAAAAAAAGAAAAGATAAAAGTAGAAGATTGAAAAAAAGAAATATCAATTTCTAAAACTTTATTTCACTCTACAAATGCAGAAGCAACAAAAGAAGAAATATATAAAGTATAGTCAAGTGTGGAAACTGAATATATGTCATTGTCAGAAGAACAAGAAGGAGCAATAAGACTGATTCAGAGATAGAGGAGTAGAGGTCAGAAAGTCAGCTGAGCATAAGAGGAGGGAAGAGACCGACAGACGTGAGTAACATAAAGGAGAAGAAAGATGGAGGAAAGGAAACGAAATTTATTGTTACAGCGAAACAGAAAAATGAGAGAGAAGAGAGAGTGAGATAAGAAAGAGAAGAGGGAGAGAAAAGAAGATAGAGTAAGATTATGAGAGAGAGAAGCGGCAAAGATGCAAAAGAGAGAGAGAGATGACGGCAAGAAAAAAAGGAAAAGACAAATGATCACACGCAATGTAGGAAGAGGGTAAACACATTGAGAAAGTGTAAAAGAAATGGGAGGAAAAGCACAAGGCGTAAGGGGAAGTGGATAAAAGTATAGCTTTAAGGTGGGAGGGACTCAGGGAAGTACAATGGACGCATGGATGAGAAGAAGAGGATTTAAGTATAGTTAGGTGAGAAAGGTCAGTAGGTAGAACAGGCCCTAAAGTACCACCGTGGAGCAGACAGCCCGTGAGAAAAGTGAGAAAGAAGATAACATATGCAGAATTAGAAATTAGAAAGAATAATCATATGCATATAGACAATCCAGTATATATATCAGAGATTAGAAATAGATAAAGATGAAGATGAAGCCAAAGATTCAGATAGTGTGAAAAGCGGTTGCTTAATTAATATAGAAGAGGTGAAAGGATAGAGAGATAATATAGATAAAAAGAGATATATATATTTTTTTATTAATAATAGAATATTTAAAGAATACATAAATATATATTATATAGATATTAATATATAGATAGAATAGAGAGTATGAATATAATATAGATAGAAGAGAAGATATATGAAGAGATGAAAGGATATATTATATAATGATGAAGAAAAATATCTGCAACTTAACAGTATTAATATAAATATGTTAATATATGAATATGATAAAATAATGAATAATATATATAAATGAATGAAATATATAGATAATAAGAGATAAAAAGATTAATTATATATAGATTATATATAAATATATATAATATGAATATGAATGATTAAGTAATACGATATGATAAGTATGACTACTAATATAGTAGAGGTGGATTGTAGAGCTATATACTATAGTATATAAGGAAACTGGGATATTACTCCAAGAAGCAAAGAGGAGGTGGGATAGACCTAGTGAGAAGTATGGATAGATGATCAGACGATGATAGAGTGAATACCATCTGAGGATAACGTGTGAGAAAGTGACTGGAAAAAGTGAGAAGGGATTGGGTGAGCGGGGTGAAATCATAACAGAGAGTATTAGCAACAACTAAGATTGTGCAGTGCACAGGTGAGTGAAATAATGAAAGAGAGAAAGCCTAAGAAAGTGGGCCGGCAGTCAAGTGGGCTCTCGGTAGGGCGTACAGGGAGATCATGGAGTAGCACAAGAAATGGATAACAGAATCGTGACATTAACAATAATTAAGGAGAAGGAATACCTCATCAGAACGTTGAGTACATAAACTCAAAAAATGCTTTAGTCAACCCAGGGCAATATAGAAAAATAGTATATATATATAATATATTATAAACAACATGGGGTAGATAGAAAAAGAAATAATGTAAAAACTATGATAAAGAATAAAAAAAGATAAATTAAAATAGAAGATAATTGTTATTAAAAGAATAATAATAAGAAATTCATGGATAAAAAACTACCTAAAAATATATAAATCTATAAAAAATATATTAAATATAAATAAAAGATATTAAAATAATATAAATATATAAGTAGATAATATAATATATAATAATATTAAATAAATAATAATGATAAAGAAAATATATATATATATATTAAAAATATGATATTAAATAATTATAAACACCCTATCATATTTTATATCAAAAAAGGCATAATTAAATATCATTATTAATGATAAAAGAAAAAGGAAATCATATTAATATATTTAGATTTAGTAAGAATCATAATGGGTAAAAAACCCATTAGATTATACACTCTTCCCTTATCATTTTATACCTCCTTCCTCTTCTCTCTTTTCTCTCCCTTCCTCCTCGTTCTCCCTTCCCCTTTTTTCTATATTTTTATCTACTACACAAAATTTATTTATACTCCTACACACATCGTTACACTTAAACGTGTATCGCTTTGTAAAAGTTAACCGAAAAGTACTCGAGATAAAATGTATCAAGAAGTTAATTGAGTATAGTCCTTTAATGTTTTCAGAGTCATCAGACAAAAATATACAGATAGTACCACGATTTTTGGAGACAATAGTTTTTGCTGTTATTCGGTTTGATATTTTGTGAGAATATTTTGCAGTTGATGTTCATTTGTTTGTTTTCAGTTTATCTATAAGATTAGATAATAGATAGATATAGTTTTTAGAATTTAAAGGATATATCATTCGACCAGTAGTCCAGTATCTCACTCACTTTAGACAATGAACGGATAAATGTGGTTATATTGTAAATAAGAGTGAAGCGAGTGATAGAAGTGAAGTAGATCCGAATGTACTGAGACGTAAGACGGCGCGCGGCTCGCAAGAAATGGCAAATATGTTATGGCGCAGAATTGGGTCTGTGGAAATGATCTACCTCTCATGCTGGTGAATCACTAGACGCTCGTAGCGATTTCATCTGTGGCGTTACAACAAGTATGCTTGGAATGCGATGGCCAGGCGTACTGTACACTGCTACGAAATCTTGTATACTTAAACACGGAGGACGGGCAGAAGTAATCGAACGTAAGTCGGCACCCGAGAGCTTAAGTGCGATAGACAAGGTACCCTCAAGAGTAAGGGATGTATCATTCAAATGTCCAGGTTGTAGTCATCTGGCTTCACAATAGCCTACACCTCTTCTCAACATTATCCCTCGAAAGAGCTGCTCGCTATAAGACGTGTCACTATTAACATGTACTAGAAAATAGCGCTTGCGAGCAGGGAATTAACCAAAATGAACTACAGATAAGAACGAAGATGCAAAGACGCACATTACACACGATATCTCCGCATGAGTTTAAAGACGTGTATCGGTGCATCATAAGATGTCAAGGCACCAAGCCAAGCGGAATAAGCGAAAAGACGAGAAACGGCAAACGAGCGAGTAGAGCATAAATGCACCTATGAAACTCTCAAAGGAGTTCGAATGGATACGTACAGGTAGTACGGCTGGCAAGGCGCACCCCTCAAGAGCACGGACTCAGGACAAAGTTTCGAAGCGCACTCCCCTGTTTAAAGCATATGATGTGCTGATACTTGCTAAGCAGAGTCCTCATTACAACTCCCGCCTACTGCAAGATCGAAAGGAGCAGACCTCCTCCGCGATCTTGCCACGCGGCAAGAAGGTAGGAGTTTCCTGCTGAATCAGTCGCCGGCTGGATCGCGAAACGATGCCCAAAAGTGTATGCAAACGCTCGATAAACGGGCTGGCAGGAATAAAAACAAGTATAGGTTTAGCCATTCTAAGTGGGAAGTAACCGTACTTGCCTACGACCAAACTCATCGTCAGAGTGGCTGCAGTGTCATTAGGTATAGATCCAGGATTGCGAGGCACAAGGAGCACAGACTAACAGGTGCACAAATGTGCAACATATCAGGATGTTGGTGGCAATTTTCCTCCCAATGCTAATTAATAAGACCCGCTCGTCTTTCTGCATAACAGCGAGGTGCGCCTCCGCGTTGGATGAGCTTACAATAACATATATAAGCGACGTCGCTGACTAGCCTGTGAAACAGATCTCATTAATTCTCAACATGATTCTGATATAGTAGAGGCTTCTTCAAACTCCGGTGCTCAGTATATATATCTCATATTAGTGTCAACATCCAGATATGACAAATTGTAGCTGCGTTTTGGAGATAGGTCTTATATATATACACTTTTACTTCTCGATAAATACTGTACGCGCACTTATAGTACGCTAGTCTGGTCGTCAGTGAAATTACCACAACCCAGAGCGTATATGTAAAATATCTGGTTCAAAATAAAATGAAAGTGACTTATTATAGTAGTCACTGCAGGAGGCGGCGCCTAAGACATTAAAGTTAACTCACTACATAAGGTAATTAAGAGAGAACGCCGTGTCCGTGCTGAAACCGTTGCTGACACCTACAAGTCACACCATAGTAGAAGACCAGCAAATACCAAATATAAGCTAATAAAGGTAGCCATTAATTTAGGGAATAATCTAAATCTAGGCATATCTCTCACTAATCTAAAATAGTGACATGTACAAGTAGTCGGCGTACAGGGTATTATATAGTGTTAACTAAGACAATGAACTGCAGAATGAGGTAAGTGTAGTATGACTATTCTCAACGACGTCTTAATACATATTGATATAGTAACTTAAAGCTAAGTGATATATATATATCCATATATTATATATTACTAATATTATAGTCATATTATAGAAGGGCGTACCAGCTGATCTAATAAACGTAGTGTAAAACTTACGTGAGTATGGCCATAAGTAGGGGCATAACGCAGCGTGGTCATAAAAGCTAGCGGCCCATACAAACAGATAAGTATTCAACTATAGTATATAGCAGGGCTAGGCCAAATATCGACCGTATCTCAAGCCGTGATTAGATAGCGGTGGCAGGAGTAGAAGACACAGTCTAAATTACAGTCAAAATAATACATAAAGCTAAAACCGAATGATGAGTATGAGATAGCGACGGCTCACTCTATGACTCCCATAAATAAATTAACAATCCCACCGACTAAAAGCGGAACCGTCCAATAGTAAGCGCTTCACTCATCATCTTTCAGTATAATATTGGACTCAAATATTGGAGTATGAATCGAGGACGTGCAATATGTACATAATTATATATACCGTGGAACGTCTCGAGAAGGGCCAGCTTACACGTGAGGCGAATAAGTCATGGAAAGTGAATGTAGTGCATGAGCCGCTGATAATAGGTTCCAATGTCCTAAGTCAGTGGAGTAGAAAGTGATGAATAGTGAAACGGTAGGAATATACTCCCCACCCTAGTGAGGTATAGTAAAACAATACATCATAGGGCATAGGAATATAATATAAGGGGCACTCAAGTGACTAAAAGCACTCAGCTGAGGACTTCAACTTTATGTTAGACCAGCCAACTTAATAGCGCATCGTTAGTATATATATGTAGATGAGAGTGGTGGTTCAGACAAGGATGCGGGAAGAGCTGAGTGAGGTAAGCTACGCACCTTATTATAGTCTAACAGGCTAGAATAGTAGAGATATAGGAGTGAAGTAGTGGATATTAATGATGTAATTATACGGTGATGAGTCAGTTCCACTTCGTACTAGTGAGTATTTATCTAGGCGGCGGCGAGGAAAGAGGATGTATCATAAGGCGCGTGATATAGTGATAGTCATCCGAATAAAAGAGAAGATAAAGGTTGGTGTATGAACATACGTAAAAAAAAAGAACGCCACACACACACACAACACACACACACACAGCACGCACCAACACACACACACACACACAGAACACACACTCCACTATAAGATTTAATGAGATAGTTAAGTATAAAATATATAAGAGAATATAATTATAAGTTAATATATATATTATAGTATAATAAATATAATAAAGTAATATATAAAAAAGATAATATATAATAGAGTTGACGTGAAATAGTATATAGAGTGAAGCTCGTAGTATATAGATGGGTTATAGTAAGAAAGTTAGAGTGTGAAAGAAAACGTAGGAATATAAGAAGAGAGATAAACGGTAAGTATGAGAGTAATAAGTGAGTAAGAATCAAGGAGTGAATTAGGTACAGGGATAGATGATAGGTAGGTGTAGAACAATTACACGATAAATGAGAAGCGGTGATGAGAAAATATGTTAGACAAGAAGAGGCGAAAAGGGGAGGGGAGTGTAAGAATGAGGAATATGCAAGAGAGATAGGTAAGAGGTACGTAGAATGTGTATAAGGTGATGTGAGATGGTGAATATAAAGGTATAAGTGTAGGGGGAAACCTTCCTCTCCAATTCTCCTGCTGTAGAGGCCTGTATTTATATAGGGTAAGATATAATAACTCAAAAGGTTCAGTCTGTACGCCAGGTAGTATATGAAAGAGGTAGAAAGTAATAAGATAGGTGTATGTAGGGGAAGATGAGAGCATACAGTATGTAGTATGAGTATATAGGAAGGTGCAGCCGGTACTATCTAAGTATGAGGGAGGTGAGTGAATGGGCAGAGTAGAAGGGGTTGAGAGTGAGTATATGATATAGAGGTGATATATAGAAGGTATATATTAGAATGTGGATAGTATAAAAGTGAAGAAGATAGGTAAAATTAGAGACTTAGTGTTGCAGATACGAGTACGGCCGAGGCCGGTGAAAGATATAACGTCAGGATAATGGATCGGATAGAGGTGGGATTAGGGTAGAGTGATTGTGGAAGATAAATGATTATGAGTACTACCAATAAAGTGAGTCTGTATAATAATGACCATACTTTTAAAATTGAAACGGAGAGAGAGAAAAGAATGAAAGGGGTAGAGAGGCTAAGAGGATGGGGAGGGGAGAGGGAGAGAGGGTAAATTCTTGCGATGTGAGAGGAAGATACGAAAACAAAGTGAAATGGATGACAGATTTAGCGGGTTATGTGGAAGCTTAGGCCTTGGCCATGAAATTAATGTACAGAAAGGTGCGAAGGTAAGAAGTGAAGTAGGAAGAAGGAGAAAGAGCAGGTGAGGTATAGAGCTTTTAAAAGAAAGAAAGACATGAAGATGAGAGGAGAGAAAATGAGAAAGAAGGAAAGATGGCAATATCACTTCACATGACAAAGGTTAAGGAGTCAGGAAGAGTGTGTGGTGCAAGAAGAAAGATATTGTGCTTTTAATCGTGGAGACTGTTTTCTGGTTCGTTCTTCACAGTATCGAGCTAAGGAGGTTGCTTATACGCTAAGCACTGGAGAGGATGATTCTCATAAGGAATCCTAGGCCAGGATAATTTGAATTGTGCGTATAAGTAGTGGAGAATGGAAGAGTGATATGTGAGAGCGGAGGGGGTGCTAGATGTGAGTGAGAAGGGTAAGTAAGGAAATTACGATGCTAAAGTATGTTGGGAGGGAGGGGGCAGAATATGGGAGAGATGAGAGAAGTGAAGGGTAGAAGTAGGGTGGGAAAAGAATCATGGAGTGGAGAGAAACGAGGAATAAGGGTTATTAGAGTGGGAGAGGGGTCAGCGAGATGAGAAATGGAGGATATACGCAGCTGAGAGGTAGCGGTGGAATGAGGAGGGTGGTGAGGAATTATTTAAAAGTGTGTGCGGTGCAATTAATTGATACTTGTATATGAGGAAGGAGAGGAAGGGATGGTAATATTTATTAATAGAAGGAGTCTCAAAAAGGTGGATGATGAGAGAGAAAAAGAGACGAAGGAAGGGGAGGAAAGAGTATATATATAGGTAGGGAAATTATGGAGTAGGCGAATATATATAAGTATAGGAAGTAAGATATATAGGGATGACATAGAATAAGTGATATGAAGTAGAAGCGACATAATACCACGTTAACCCGCCAAGCGAAAATAGATAGGCTAAAATATAAATAAAATTAATAGAAATAATGATAGATAAGATAATAAAATAATAAATATGAATATTAAAAATAATTAAGTAATAATATATTAAATATATATCAAATTAATGATAATAAAATAAGATATGAAATGATGTTCTTGCATATGAAATGGTAATATTGACGTTATGAAATGTTAAAAATGAAGTACTTAATTTATAGAAAAATAGAATGAGTGAGAAATTGGTTAAAGTATGTATAACTTACTAAATACGTTAAGAAAGAAGTGATAATATGTTTGTTGAGATGAGAACATAATGTGATATATATGTGGAATGTTATAGTAAGAAATATAATCTATTTATGATAAAAATATTATAAATATAGTATAAGATGGTCGGAAATATGGTTTATAGAGAGACAAGTTATTTAGAGTTTATAAAATTAAATATAGAGTTATGATATTAAATAGATAAGGTATTAAATATTTGACTAACTATATGAAAAAAACAGATATATCTACCCAAGGACTAACTGCGTGAGCGGACATTTCGAGTTCATTAGTGAGATCAGGTAGGCAGTTTTTGTTATAGAAATAATTAATTATAATTCTGTTATCACGGACCCGAGTAATACAAATATTATGATAATAATATGTAATCAAAATGTAACTGTACAAATAAAATTTATATCTATAAAAATATAAATATAATATAGAGTATTAAATAAATATTAAATAAAAATAAAAAAAATGAAATGAATTAAATAAATAAAATAAGAATTATTAAAATAAAGATAAAAATAGAATAAAAGTAAATAAAATGAAGTAAATAAATTATATATACGGAAAAATAAGATTAATTATTATATGCTAAATAGTAACTAAATTGCAACGAAAAGAGCATTATTAAAAACTTATATATCTATATACCCAATTAGGGGAAAATCCGACCATATAAAATAGATGGTTCGGTAAAATATAAGAAAGTAATTTGAGGAACGTATTCGGATTCAGCTAACATTGATAACGTCTTCTGAAGAATATAAGAGGTAGAACATTTTATAGAGTGCTATTAATAAGAAATTATTTCCAATTCCGATTTGAGGAAATAAAAATAAAAGGAAAAATATAAGAAAGAAAATACAGAAAAGATAAAAATTAAATCTGAAAAATGAAAAACAGCTGTCGTTAGAATAATAAATGATTTGAAAGATTTATAGAAGATGATTTTTAAAGAGAATGATTAAAGGAATGATTTGGTATTTGGGACATGCAGATATTTAACGATGTGTAATGAATGACAGGTTAAGGAGTCAAAAGATTCCATTTTATAATATGTGTATAGAGTGAGGGTATTTTTTAAAACCTGGAGATTGAGTTTGATTTTTTGAATCATCGTTAGCAGAGTATAAGTAGTTGAATATTATTGTATTGAAAATTTTCAAGCAATCTGTACAGACTGGAAAGAAGGAAGATTTAGCCGAATATATGAGGAATAGATATAGGTTATCATAAGACGTTTAAGACATTAAATGATACCCTACTGATTAGAAAATAGATATACGATGATAATATTAGAGAGAACAATCGAATCGTAAGATTGCATGGTATTATAAATATATACATAGTAAGGATATAGAATATTATAGAATATAAGATAGATATAATATAGTATATGAAGTATATATATAATATAGAAGTAGATAAGTAAAAAACATAAAACAACAACTATATAATTTTAATAAATAATAAATACTAGTCCAGCATAAGAACACTATATATGTCTAAATAGGGGTATAATAATAGAAACGATGAGACTGTCAAAAGCAGAATAGTATATTAAATAAAAGAAGTAATATATTAAATTAATAATTATAAATAGTTGATGATTAAAAGAAGAAAGATAAGAATAAGGAAGACTGATAGACTTGATCTGATAGATGAATTTTATTACGATGGAGTGTTGGCTAATGAAATCTAAGTTATTAAAGAGAATAAATAAGAAAGAATTAAATAGAAACACACACACTTGGATAAAGATATTATAAAAGAAGTAGCCAGGATAAAAATAAATATAAAGATAATAAGAAACAAAATTAAAATTATAATTTAGTATATTAAAAAAAGTAATTTAAAAAATTTATAAGAGGAAGAAAATATAATAAGAATAATTAAGAAGAATAAATTATAAGAATTTATATATAAATAATAATAATGTAAAGAATAGTAAATAAAAGAATAATTGAATAAGAAGTAAAAAATATAAATAATATATTAAAAAAGAAGAAGTTAATAATAAATAGTAAGAATAAGGACTGAGTCTACTCATATTTAAATGTAAGTAATTTGA
>JABUQX010049974.1:0-41969 GCA_015478945.1 Trachelipus rathkii
TTATTATTGATTATTATTAATTATTATTATTATATTATTAATTTTTAAAGCATTTGTAGGCTACACTCTATATATATATATATACAATGATTTTATATATATACATAATATCATATATATATATATATATATATATATATATATATATAATATTTATATTATATATATAATATATAGTATATATATATATAATATATATAATATATATAATATATATATATTAATATTATACTATAAAATAGATCTAATCATTAATTAGGGGTAGGTGATATAATTTATGAGTAGTTGATAAACTCGAATAAATGTATTTTATAGGTGAGAAGTGCACATATCTTTACTGTTGTCCTTTCATATTTTGTTTTTTCAACGAAATTGATATTTCCTTGAGATGGTTGTATTTTACAAGAAATACCAATCTTACGTACTTACTAAATGTCCTGGTATATTGATTTATCTTCATAAATTAATTGATAAATGTATACATATTTTTTTTATTCGATTTAAAAGTTATTGATTGTTATTATTTGAAGAAAAAATAATGGATAAGTATATAAAATAGTAATTATTAATATTTGTTCTATTCTGCTTTTGTTAGTTACCCATTTTCACAGCTGAATTATTTAGTTGGTAGCCGTGACGCCTTATATCCATCAATTTGTATTCTTGTAGTTTGTCTGAATATTTTGTGCCCAATAGTGATTATTTTAATTATTTGTTTTTTCAAGGTTTGTGTTTATTGTTTAAATATAATATTGTGGTAAATGCTTCAATGTGGAGAAGTTTGATAATTATTGTGTAGTAAAGATAAGGTATTTAAGAAAGTGTTTTCAAATTAATTTGTGTTTATATTTTGGATATTTTATGCATTTTGATCTCAAAGTGTCGTCTGCAAACTATAATTTTGCAAGGTGCATTATGTCCGATTTTGCTAGGTATAACTGGCAGGTAAGCTCTTGTATTACTGACAATTGTTTTAAAGTGTTGCAAATATTATTTTGTGTTATATTAAATATAAACGTTACATTTTGATATTTATTTATTTTAATATATGGTTTAATTGTCAAAAGTCACGTTTTCTTGTTTATTAGAAAGATTTGTTAATTCCTAGAGTAGGCAACTCTTTGCATTGTTGTGACAGCTGTGTTTATCACTGTTCCTCGTAGTAAATTGTGCACACTTATAAATCGGACATACTTATTAATGCTAAAATCATTAATTTTCAAGTAGAGATTTTGTTTCCTTATTTAAACGACCCAGTCTATATGTTTCTTATTTAATATACGTTTCGTATTGAATATCCATTCTTGCGCATAAATATCTATGTATATTTTGATACATATTTATGTTCGAGGATCTATATAAATTGTAAAGATATAGTAATTTTGTATTCTCTTTAATTTGATTAAGCATGATAAAATATTAGCATTGTATAATGTACTGTATTCTATATATTATGCGCACTGTAATGTGATATGCTAGGACATTAATACATTGTTCGTTGAATTTAAAATCGTATTCATAAAGACAGGTACATTTTCATATTTTTATTTAAAAATATATTGGTATTTAGTGTTGTGGTTCTATATATTCTATCGATGTAATTAGATATCAAGGACATTCTAACTACATTTTGTGATTTATAAAAACCTAGTCTTTAAAGTACAGCAGCTTTATTTATTTTTTTTATTAAAATATTTCATAAAATTATTCCCGTGGTTTCCTTGAGTGTTTCCAACTATTTTTACTTTCTTAATTTATTTGAATTTTTAATAGTAAATATGTTAAGTCTAAAGAGCATTAGTTTCAATGATCAAAAACATTGGTCATTAAACAGGTGAGTTCATTGATAAGAGATAATATTGACTGAACGGTTTTCATATATTGGAACGAATCTCGGTCAATACCGTTGTTCACTTGAAGGTCTCTAAGAATGGAATAAGTTGTGAGTTTTAAAGTATAGAGTTACACTGCAGATATTGCACAGCCGTTAGCTCGATTCAACCAGGTAGGCTGGATACTGTTACAATACAGTTTGAGGAATCTAAAAGGTTTACTGATTGATTTGTCACGGGCTGGCCAAAGGATTTGTTTATCCGTTTGAGAGTAAGTTTTTGACATAGATTATTAATCTTCAACCATCGCGTTACACTGCCATTCCAAACTTCCTACTACTACTCTGTATCATCCTTTCCCTGTTTCAATCCAACATAATATGCCAAATATTTAAAACTCAGCACACTTAAGTCCAGCTGCCTTGATATAAAATCTTAGCACGTCGAGGAATGTTACTCACTCCACAGCCATAACCTTACTACCTTATCTAGAGTTTACTTTCAAACCCCCACATTTTACACACCCTGCTATATATATCCAATCCTCTCATCTCTCGGCACGATTCGCCACACAAAACCAATCATCCGCATATTAATAGGTAGGGCACCCCCCTCCACTCTTTTTCCATTCTCCATCATTTAACACCGATCTCCCTACCTCCCCACATATAATCTTATAACCCCATCCATGAAACAACACAGGAGAGAAAGGATAACGCTTCCACTCACGACGGCGTCCACTATAATATAAATAATAATCAAACTTTCGACTCCATTGATCTTACACACGCCTCACAGTATCAACAATACTTTTTGATTCATCCATAGTTTTCGCACCAACACCATACTATCACTAAGCACCTGCCATAGAGATTCCTATTAATTCCAATCATACGCCTGTTGCCAATCCAATAACCAGATACAATTACTTATTTTCACTCATTTGTTCAATCCATTTCGTTCAATGTAATAATATTGATCCACACATCCTCAACCACTGCCTAAACGCCCCTTGTTCTTCATCAATCAATCCTTCAGTCCCTCGACGCACTCTTTTGACAGATATTACCACAAGCTATTATCTCACTACACAACATCTCAAATAAACTAATTGCAACAGTGCCTTTATCTCTTTATCCTCTTATATAGAGTACTCATTACTGCTCTCCTCCAATCCTTTGGAACTATATCCCCCACATACGCTTTGTTAACCACAACTCCTAAATCCAGATCAATCACCATCTCGCCTCCGTTCTGATCATTTTCACCAATAATTTCAACATCTATACTTTCAGATTTATCATTCTTCAAACGTTCTCACTCTACCCATTACTGCCTTACTAATGACCTCATCCCCCAAATATCTATTCCTTCTTGTCAAACCCAATACAACATTCACTATCACCTCTTCAGGGGAGGATCCAATATGGCTCGGTGCTACACCCAAATGTCTTCTATCTCTAAAAATAGACAAGTAAAATTCGGGAATTATCGGGCGACTTTTGACCGCTGATTAACACCAACGTTTAGCTTTTTTTTTTCCTCGTAATAACGTTTTTCCGGTGTTTTTTCTGTTGTAGCCATTCTTTTCAAAATTTCAATTTCAAAACCCATGTTTGACATTTTTCGGATCAACTTCCAGATTTTTCTTCCGAAATGAACGTTCAATTGATGGCCTTCCTTCCCTTCTCTCTGACTATCGATATACTTTCGAGTTTTTGATTCTGCGCTCACGTTCCAATAACCAAAACCCTACTTTTTTTTAATTTTTGAATGAAAATATTGCGATAGATTTCTTGTTCGGGCGAGTGTGAAATATTCCAGTGGAATATGTAGTTCGGGGGAGCACATGTTTTTACTTAGATAATTTCTTTGTATTGCATTATTTTTGATTGTTCTTGGAACAAACTTTTTAAAAAAAAGAAAACCTTTTGGGAAATTTTTAAAAATTTTCTTTTGATATACAAAAAAATTCTCAGTAAAAAGTTAAATAATCTTACTGGCTACTCTTCCTCCTGAAAAATTTGATATGAATCAGATAAGTAGAAATATATTATATATATATATATATATATATATTATATATATATATATATAAGTATATATATAATATAATATATATATATATATTATAATATATATATATTACTATATATATATATATTGTATTTCTATTATTGATATTATATATATATATAATAATATATATATAATATATTAATATATATATATATATATAAAATATCCTATATATATAATATTATATCTATAAATATATATATATATATATATAAACAAATACTATTCAAGGGTATATTTGTATATCCTGTATAAATATCTGTACCTACATAATACCATAATATATATATAAAACATATATATAATATAAAATATATATATATATAATAATCAAATATAAATATATATATATTAATATATATATATCTAATATATATATATATATATCCCGTATATAATATATATAAAATATATATATAATATAATATATATATATATATATATATAATATATTATATAAAATATATATATATATATATATATATATATATAATATATATAGTTATATATACTATATAAATATATAATATCACTATTTCACTTTTTTGAATCAATTAAATTTTTATCGCATTTTCATTTCAAAATCCAAAAAGTGGGTTTGAAATTGACAAGGACCGAGGCACAAAACAAAAACTCAAAAAAAATTCCTTGTGCTATTGAGGCTGAATGGACTCCAAACTATAAATACACAATACTAGTGTGAGTCGTAATGCTGATCTGGAGTTGAAATACGAGAATGTCAAAATCACAGGTTTTGAAAAATTGAAAATTTTGAAAGAATGATTACAGACACAGAAAAACACCGGAAAACAACGTTTTAGAGGGCAAAAAGCTACAGTTTGGGTCAAAATCGCGCGATAATTCCGAATTTTATGTCCATTTTTAGGGGTGAAAACTGGGCGTAGCACGAGCCAAATATTGGATCCTCCCCTTCATTACTGCCAATATTATGCAGATTTTCGAAGTGATCCTTTCACTCTTTCACATCCATTTCATCAGTTACGAAAGCACCATCCCCATTCATTATTCTAAGCAGATTCCTCTGATTCTCATTCTTAACCTTTTGCGCTTCCTTCCAGAAGAGCTTCGTATTCCTTTCTAAGTCCTCATTCATCCTCCTTCCTAATTGTCCATTTACCTCTTTTTCCTCCTACTTATGCACCTCATCAGTTTTTCTTTTTTTCCTCCTTATATAATTCCAAATATCTATCTTTTGAAACTTCATCATCGGCTTTTAGTACATTCAACAACGCTTCTTTTTTACTTTTAACCACTTGCATTACCTCTTCATTCCACCACTCACTGTTAACATTCTTACTTCCTACTTTATCACATTTTTTTTTACCACAACTCACTGGCTGGGCCCTTTTCAAGGAGGGGGCAGAAAATAAAACAGGAAAACCCACCCAAGCCCTAACTTAGCGCAAATTTTTCAGGTGAGCGCAGACGTGAGCTTTAAAGAAGGGAAGATTAAATACAGTTGGAAAAACAGAAGAAGGCAAGGAGCTCCACAGGACAGAAGTATCTGGATAGAAAGAGACAACACAAGTCCACAAGGAACAAGTCTAGGGTTTTCAATACTCACGCAATGTAATACGAGGGCGACGCAAGGGTTGTGGAAAGCGAGAGGTCAACTCTCCCGAAGCATCTGCCGCAGTAGTACCTATAGAAAAGAGATAGTGCGCCAATGTCACGTCAAAGAGATAGAGGATCAAGGTTGTTTGAAAGGGGACAGTTTATTAGTCTCTTAGCTTTAGACTCAACCCTATCCAATAGAAGGGTGGAACCGGAGTCTTGCTAAATGTGAGAACATTACTCCATACACGGCAATACGGCCCTTTATATAAACCTGAGTAACTTGTTCAGCAGGAAAAAATTCCCGCAGACCTGACAGACTCCCAAGCTTCTTGAGGCCACCTAAGAACCATTGTAATGTGAGGTTGGTGGAGACAATGTTGTTTATTTAAGAAACCAAGAAGGTGTTTATTATTCACAGTGAGACTTATAGCGTCGATAATTAAATAGGAAAGTTGGGAGGTGTTTTTGAGATTGAGATGTAAAGAAATTGAGTTTTTAAAGAGTTGAATTTTACAAGGTTGCGGTGACCCCACCGGAAAATCCCATCCAGATCGGCAAGAATAGAATCGAAAAGCTGAAGACAAGAGGCAACTCTAGATGCAAAAGAGGGGACAGATTTGAAATGAGTAGAATAATGGAGAGTTGAGTCATCGGCATAAATACTAAATAGAGTTAGAAGTAATATTGAGGAGGCCCATTAAGGAAAGTAGTGAATAGAGTTGAGACGCAAACAGTAACCTTTAGAAAACCACAATTAACAGAAAGAGGAAGAGGACGCTCATCAACGAGTGCTGATAATGGCGTGATCGGAGAGAAAACTAGAAATGAGTAAGCAAAGAGGAGGAGGAAACCCAAAGGAGAGGGAGTGCTTAAGAAGTTGACCGCGTGGCGACCCGTCACGAAAGCTTTGGATGGTCAAGCGCCACCACACAAAGACTCCCCATAGTCCCCCTAAGGGCAGAAGAAAAATAATTAGTTAGATAGGAAAGTATATCACCAGTTGACCTGCGAGCGTCGAAAGCCATACTTATGATCAAAAAGAAAAGGGAATGAAACTCTAGATGATCCAGGAAATGAAGAGTTAAGAAGAGTTTCAAAGATCTTAGACGAATACAAGTGTGAGCTATAGGGCGATAGTTTGAAGGTCAGAGCTGCTACCTTTTCGAGATCGCGTTTGAACATATGCCGCCTCCAGCAATGAGAAAGTTTATTATTAAGAGAAAGATTGTAGAATTTGAACGAGGTCAGCGCCAATTGAAGCACCACTCCTCAAAACACGGGGAGGAATGCCACTAGCCTTCCTTTAGATTTCAGGATCTCATGCACACGGTCATGTGTGATCACCGGTAAAGACATGGACACATTAAAGGGAGAAGGAGTAGGAGGAGGGATGCCGAAATCGTCCAGGGTAAGAATTAGATGAAAAAAGAGGCCGAAGAGATTGGCCTTGTTAGTTGGAGAGTTAGCAACAACCGTCAGAGCCGAATCAAGGGGAGGAAAGCAGATTTAACAAAATTGTTAAAGAGTTTTTTGGGCAAGAGGCCAAACTAATTTTATCAGTAGCGAGAACCAATGCAGGTTGCACACTTTCTTTAAGTGAATAGCGGCGCTTGCCTGTCCAAATAGTACCCTCACCAGAGTGAAAATTAGTAAGAGTGAAGGAGACTGAGAGTTTTTCCATGCCCTATGCCATGTCTCTCTCCTGAATGGCGCGAGTACAAGCTCTATGACCCATGGATTTAGGAGGAGAAAAGAATTAGTGAATGAATGGACTGAACCTATTTAAATTCAATGAAAGCCTTGCTGGAATGTAAAGGAGTAAGTCTGTGTGCTAGGGTTTGCATGAGGGTATAGTTTGTACCTGGTTAATGTCGCCTAAAAAATCGTCATCACTGTTCCTGCCTCCCTCATAACTGGGTATAGTATGATCAAAACATGCACCGAGATATCGAGCACGCATGAGCATTCTAGGATAATAATAGTTTGTGGGACCCATCCCCAGCTACTATGAAAAGGTAGAAACTGGTGAATAGAAGGATTGAAAGATATAGTATTAATTTGAAAATTGAGCTAAGGGAAGCAGTCTAATATTAGGCATGTGACAGGTTCACAATATCTACTTATAGGTAGTGAAACTTGGTCTGGAATAAGAGGTCAGATCTAAGGTAGAATGTGTTCAGATGGACAGTCCTAGTGGCGTTATGTGCGAGAAGATTTGATAAAAAAGAGGAATGAAACGCATTAGGGACAGTTGTGGTGGTGTGAAGAAAGGAGTAAATGAGAGAATAAACAAGAGTACATGAGATGGTTTGGTCATAGAAAGGATGGATGACAGTCGGTTGGTTAAACGGATGTATCGTGGTGAGTGTGCTGGGAATATCCGACCGTGCCGGATTGATCAGTAAAAGGAATGCCTGGAGGAGAGAAATGCGAGTTTGGCAAGGGCGAGAAAAAGGTGCATAATAGAAGTGAATGGGGGGCTTTTGAAGCGGAATAGTGGTTGTGGCCCAGTCTGGGCCAAGGGATGAAGCCCTCACATTAATCGAATTCCAATAGGGAGGGCCCGTCTCGTCCCGCGAAGCTCAGGTGTGATTTGTGACTGCGACGGAATTTTGCTCACTAAAAGGTAATAAGGGGTCCGCAAGCTGTGCTGCTTTCGACTTGCGTCATATCTTCTACTACTTTCTGCTTTTACGGGCGCATACTTACACCCTTACCCCCAGTCTTGGGAATAAAGGTGGGTGATGATGATAATATATTTAATCGATACTATATATATATATATTATATAATATAAAATATTATATATATAAATATATATACTATTATATAATATAATATATAATATATATTTAAAATATAATATTGATATATATATATATATATATAATAACTACTTTTAAGCGTGCTTTAACCCCTATGCATTGCTCAGCGCCGAGGCTTGCGTTGGGCGAGGGGTAACAACGGGAACCACAGAATAGTCTGAACTTTACGGCCGGCCTATCCAAACCAGCGGCCACCAACGTGTTCGCAGTCAAGTTTTAATTCTTCCCCAGGTAGATAAAACCCACTGCTACGCGGAGGATTTGACCCAGCGTCCTCTCGTATGAGAGGCGGTGTCAAATTACACTGAGTGTGGTATACATTTTCTATGTATATATTATATATATATTATAGTATATATATATATATATAGATATATTTATATATAATATATATATATATATATACTATATATATATATATAGCCTTCGAGAATACATCATGTGTACCAGTTATCTTCGTTTTCAACCCCAATACCGTCTGCTCTACACCGATTCTGCAGGAGGTACCGTCAAATCCAATTATGGCCATTTCAAAGTACGGTATACACTTTAGTTCCTCAATAATCTCCTCTTCAAATGTGCTGCCTTTCCTTTTGACGAAGGTTACACACCTTGGCTTTATTTCCCTCTCCTACCATTTGCTTGCTCCTGACATCGTCTCTCAAATCTCAGCGCATCCTGCTGCCCTTTTAACACGCATATTTCTGTTCTCAACGCCGCAGTTCACGATGAATTTACTCCAGTTTTTAAGTGACGGCTCTAAAATAGGGGACAGTGTGGGCGCTTCTGCTGTCTTTCCTGACCGCAACCCTTTCCATACCTTCCCCCTTATGCTTCAAATTTTTAACAGCAGAAGTTAACGGCTTATAATGACTGTCCCTTTCTCGAATGTCTAATCCTTAACCAAGAATCACTCATATCGTTGTTATTCGACTCGCTAGCGCGCTACGAAACTAAGAACCCTTATCTAAAAACGCAACTGGGTATCTAGCTGTGCAACAAATTCCTTCGACTTCTGCCACGTCCGTAAAGAAAGCAAATATTTTGATGTTGCGATAGCTCCCTCTCAATGTAGGGGTAACTGCAATGAATACGCTGATAGAGAGGCCAAATGGGCCGCCTCCTCTCTCGAGTTGTTCAGTCTACCTGGCCGATGCATTCGACAGGCCGCTCAATCAACTGCATTAACATCCTTCTCTCGCGACGGGCTTTCGATCTTGTTGGCAACGAGTGCGCGACGAGTGATCGCGCGGGAAGGAAATACTTAGAAACATATAAGCCGAATTATCGGAGTGTCTTCCTCCCACAGACCAAAGCGCTTAACATGAGGGTGATACTTGCACGCCTCCGTAAATTGGCACACTAACAGTCACTCAGTCACTATATGTCACGTGACCCTCCTCCCATTCTGCAATTTCTGCTCGTCGCCAACACCCGGCAATCCTGTGCATCATATCTTCATTGATTGCGTTCCCATCTGGACCCTATTCGTCGTCGTTATTTTCCCTCCTCTATGAAAAAGGAAACTTTCTAAAAAAGTTTCCCTATATGGTATCTGAACCCTCCCATTTAACAGTAACCCTATTTTCTTGTTTTTATACACGTGTCTTTTATAGCAATCTGAATTATAAAATTAATCTTAAGACTATTAACAATGCAAGGATAAATATTTTCATTTAGTTTTAATCCATATTGTCACTGCACTGAGATAATTCAGTTCACCAAAATCAAAATCTGAATGTTGACATAATTTGATAAACAGGTATTATCGACAGCGGCCCTCCCATGGTGGCTGATTTTTTCAACGCCCAGTGTGGCCCGCTTTATTGTGAGCCGTGGTGGTCCTGTACACTAACTCAAAAAGATCTAATATATATATATATATATATATATATATAATAGTATAATATAATATATAATAGTATATATATATATTATATCAATATATATATATATATATATATATATCATATATATATATATATATATATAAATAATATATATATATATATATATATATATATATAATATATAGATTATTATATATATATATATATTATATATATATATATATATAGTATATATATATCTATATACTATACTATATAATATATATATATATATATTATATTATATATATAATATTTATAAATATTATAATATATTCATATACTAACAAGGGTTCACACTGAAATTTTTGAATTTGATTCCCTGACCAAAGCCTCAAATTTTCCCCTGACCAGCGTGTTCGTATTTTTGGGTATAAAAATCTATTCAATCATAGTGCCCGCCTATTTACTCAAGTCACTTCTTTAAATTTGAAAATTTTACCTTTAGACCCTGTCATCAACTATCTACTGAATTTTAAAAAAATATATTTATTTTTTCTTAGTAATTCTGCCTATGCTTCCCATAGCCCGTCCAACGCACTCCTTATTTATTTTTTTCCAAAAGTAATACAGGTTTTGATTTATGAGCAAAAAGAAAATAATCTAAAAGCTTAACATAACCAGCTAGGTGAATAACGTCCGCGGTGATCAACCAAAAGTCTAAATGGGAATGATTTAGGTTAACTTTTTTCTTCTCAAGCATCTGATTTTTTGATTTTATAGCGTTCCTCTTCTGTCAAAGCTTTCAGTTTTTAACATCTATCTCTTGCGTCTTGCAAGTTTATATATCGTATGGAAGATTTTCTTGTTTCAACCTTTTTATTCCTTCTTCTTTTTGGTCTGTTTGACTATTGAGATGTTCTTCATATCTCCTCTGGGCAGCTCTTACATTTGTCAACATTTTTTTGAGTGATTAGTGAACTTTAGGAAATACGTTCATGAAGATCTTTATAGCGCATTGTGAACTGTCTTCCTGAAAATCAACTATTTCTTTCTAGATTCTCCATACAAATGCTCAATTATAGAAAACCCAGCTTCCACTGTTCGCAATTTCGACATGCGGAAATATCATCACATATTAATATTTGCCACAATCCCACAATAACATTGATTCCCAGAGTATATAGAAGAAAAAAAACTAATCACGTCTCTTAGAAAGACAATCAACCATATAGAAAATATTGTTGAAATTTAAGGAGCATGAATGATTTTTACTGCAAAGTATAGTTATTGGTGCTTTTGCTTTCTAAAAAATAGGGAGCAAGTCCATGGTTATCACATATTTACATACTCACGTCTGCACCTTTTAAAATTTGAAGTATCCGCACATCTGGAGAACATTAATTAATGTTTCCTATATTCTTGCACACCGAATTTAAAGAACATTTATCAACCACCACCTTGAGATGCCCATATATTTCAGATCTTGTAACAATCTCTTTTATGCAAAAAGATGAAACTGATTGATAAACTGGTTTTGGGTTGGTTATTAATAGTACACTCAGGGTCATTTACATCGGTTGAGGTATGATTAGAAGTGATGATATGGCATAATTTTCAGTGCACACACTTTAACTAAATATTTGTATATTAAACACGTAACAAAAAAGTTTTTTCAATGATGGTTGGTCCTGCTGAGTTTTTGATTAATTTCAAAATCGATTTTCCGTCCTCTCTTGAATGTGAAACTTCGGTTTGGCGTCCCATGTTAAATAGATCAAAAGTTCTTTTTACATCTTTACATGTATGCCTTGGAACTATCAGGTCCTTTACCCAACACCTGATAAACTGTGGGGTTCAGTTTGACGTCCAAGCACTGGTCGTTCAAGTTAGTTTTTTTGTTTGAATCATTTTATAAATAAATAAAAATACCTTCAACTGCACAAATAATTCCAGAAATCACTTGCGTCAAAAGCTCAAAAGAAAAATCCCTAACAAGAAAGGATATAAACAGATTAAGTCATACACAGTCTAACACACATCCATATACCAATCACGTTCAATCGGAAGGATGAACTTGGAACAACCTCTACGAACAGAATTGGAAGAATAGTAGGTAATAGGGAACAAATTATTACCAGAAAAAGGAAAAGAAACATGAAAGTTACAACTTAAATCTCATTCCTGCCCATCCTTTTCATTCACTTATCAAATACATCTCTTATTCCACAATTATACAGTAAGGAAAACAAATATATCAAAAATATGCAACTTGGTCCATGGATCATTCTTCATGTGTTTTGAATTTTAAAAATTTCCCTGACTTTTTTTGGAATTTCCCTGATTTGCATATCTTAAAACTTTTCCCTGACTTCCCTGACGCAATTTTTTCGCCCTGACTTTCCAGAAATGTGTGAACCCTGTATACTTATAATATATATATATATATCATATTATATATATATATTATAAATATATATATTATATATATATATAATAATATATTTTGGAGTCAATGTACAGAACCACCACGGCTCAACTAGCGAAGCGGCCAACTGGGCTGGGAAAAAAAATCACACCATGGAGGCCCCGTCATATATATGTGCTTCAAAGTGTCAAAAGAGATTTGATGAGGAAATGATATATCGTCAATCAAAAATAATAAAACTTAATAAAAATATACTTTATATTTCAATAGTCCTAAGATTAACATACAAAATCAATGTAAAAGAATATTCATTTTCTTGGAAGATACAACGAATAGGTGTTACTACTAAAGTAGGAAGATTCGGACAGAATATGGGATTAATCTTTCAGTGTATTGTATGGACCAAGTACACGAGCCGTGCAAACATATCACCTCGTGTTAAGAGCTTTCGTCTGGGAGGAAGACCACTCACCGATGATCGTTCTGATGATATAATATATTTATATATATATTATATTATATATATATACAATATAAGATATATAATAATATATATAAATTATATAAATATATGATATATATATATTATATTAATATATATATTTATTTTAGATATACTACCTAATAATTTGAATTCAAAGTTTAGCAATAAAATAAATAAAAATTTTAAAAATACGTACTTTCGAACCCTACACTAGACCTTATGGCTCCAAGCATTTTTTGGAAATATTTTACAATGAAAATTCCTAAACAACATTTTGCGTGCACTTTATGCGGTATTTCAATCTCTAGAGTAGGAAAGACTGCTACAGAACTTTTACCACCACTGAATATTGATCAATCGTAAAACATTTCATAAACGAAAATTATAGAAGGATTGGAAAAAATGATAGAGGGAACTCAGGGCGGAGGTTCAACATTGTTCATTGGAACAAAGTCTATCAATCAAATCCACAACTACTTGTGAGTTTATGAGAAGGAAAATATGGGAAGATAATTAAAAAATAAACACCACCACACTGCTGCATTTCCATCAAGAATACGATCTAAAGATAGCATTAGTTTGATGCGAGAAATGTAATGTGTTGATTTGCAGCCTTACTCTCTTGTGTTTGATGTGAAATTTCAAAGGCTGCTGAAAAAGCTGTCCTTGTTACATATCCAAGCCGAAATAGCTTTTTCTGAAAATATCCTGATATATTTCAGAAAGTAAAGTACAAACAAAAAGTTTAAAAAATTCGTTGATGATGCAGAGTTTATTTCTTTAATTACCGACATTTGGACAGGCTCCATCCACCAACAATACTCCCTTTTTAAGAGTAATAGGCCATTGGTAGACAAATGAGTTTCAACAAGGAAGGGCAGTACTGTGGATTGTTTCTTTTGAGGGTTCACATACGAGTGCACGAATTATTGAAGAATTTAATTTCAATACGGTGTATACAGGCCGTAAGGTGGGCGTTGAAAGATAAAAAAAAATTGTAGCTATAGTCAATAATTGTGGTTTAGAGCCATTTCTTGCTTCATTCATACACTACAACTTGCACTTAATGAGTCTATATTTGCTCAACAAGTTGTGAAAACTGTAATGTCAACTAGAAGAGATATTGTTAAACACTTCAATCATTCTGCTTTAGCAGTAAGCAAGTTATTAGAATTACAGAAACAGTTGGGTTTAGCACAACACAAATTGATTCAAGATATTTCCACTCACTGGAATTAAACATATTACATGCTGGAAAGAAATATAGAGCAGAGAAAAACTCTTGTAACTTATCATTATAACATCATCTCTGTACGGAGTTCTTATCAGTGGTCTCTTACAAAAAAAAATTGTTTAACTTTTAAAGTCATTTAAAGAAATTACCGTGCTAGCAAGTAAGCGCAAAGAAACTTGTTCACAAATTATTCCTACAATTCAGACTATGAATTTATTTCTAACAAAAGTAAAGAATATCAGTTCTTTATCTGGAATTCATACACCAATAAAAGAACTCCAGAAGTCAGTGAAATGCAGATTTTTAGCATATTTTATAAAAAAGCCATTATGTTTGTCATCAATGTTAGATCCGAGATTTAAAATAAAATAGGATATGATAGAAAAGATAAAGGAATGAGCATTGGTTGAAATGCAAAAGAATGAATGTGTCAGATATTTTATGAAGTCTTCAACTTCTGGAGGATGTGGGAAAAAGTCGCACCACTAAGTCTATAAAGTTCATTTGATGAATCAGCATGTGGTAAGCGAAAAGGTGATAAAGAGTAAGTGTCTCCGGAAAGAGAAAAGAGAAAAGGACACGCAAAAGTAATCAAATCAAAAGGGAATTAGAAGATTATTGAAATTTGCAAGTGCTGCCAAGACTCAAGAGACAGTGACTCACTTATTTGGTGGAAAAATTCAAAAGCAGCTTTCAAAAACATAAGCAAGCTGGCTTTGAAATATTGGAGTGCTTCAGCTTCTTCTGTTGAGAGTGAACGAGATTTTATCACTGGAGGTAACATTTATGAACCTGTGAGAAATCGGCTATACCTATTAAATCGCGAAATTTTAATGTGTTTGCACTAGAACTTGAGTTTCAAAAGTTAAGTATCAAGTTTCATTTGATTACAATGTTAAAAACAAAAAGATTTTTTAAGTTTATGTATGAACATTATCAAAACTATATTTTAATGTATTAATATCTGTGGAACTACTTGGAACCGATTCATTATTATAAATATAAAATACCATTACAAAAAAGACATCACAAAATTTTTGGTTCAAGCAACATTTTGAAAAAAATAAAAATAAAAATAAACGAAGTTTAACCTTGTAAATCAAATTCATTAATGAATTAAAATTTGGGATTGAAGTAGGATGGTAAATTTATACTTATTAATCGGCAGATTAATCGATAAAATGGCCGATTACCGATTGCTTGAATATTAATCGGTGCAACCTTAATTTTCATGCTTAAGCAAATGTAATTTTAAGCTCGATTTCTGATTACATTCATAGTTACAGTTTGCGCATTTAAAAAGTTTTTCGACTACGTAAAACATGGTCTACCTTTTTTAAAACTTTCTTTTTGGTAACTAGATTAAAGCTACACTCAGAACACTTAAATAATTTTGTTTTTGTATGCTTAAGCATATGCATTTTTAAGGCATGTCTTGTATTACATCCATAGCTACAGCGAACACATTTGAAAAGTTTTTATATTTGCATGCCTATTAAGCATGTGTTTTTTAAAGTCTGGTTTGACGTTACATTCATAGTCACACTCGGCACATTTAAAACGCTTTTGACTTGCATGTCTGAGCATGTGCTCTTTTAAACTTGCTTTGCGATTACACTCAAAGCTACACTTCGAACACTTAAATAATTTTATATTTGCGTGCTTAAGCATATGTAACTTCAAGCTTTCTTTAAGATTACATTCATAAAGTGCACTCGGAACATTTAAATAATTTTTATTATTGTGATTAGCTTTGCAGTGCATTTTCATCCTTGATTTCATACTTCATAGTTACACTCTGCACATTTAAATAGATTTAGATTTGCATGCTTAAGCATGTGATTTTTAAAGCTTCTTTTGTGATTACTTTCAAACTTACACTCAGCACATCTAAAAGCTTTTACGTTTCCATGATTAAGCATATGTATTTTTATTTGCCTTTTCTCATTACACTCATAGACGCACATAGAGCATTTAAATAACTTTATTTTTGAATGAATAAGCATGGTGATGTTTAGGTTTCCTTCCAATTACATTCATAGGCTGCACTGGGGAAACATTTGAACAATTCATAATTCCCCTTGCCCAAATTTCTGCCTTTTTAAATTTTGATTTGTTATTATTTTTAAAGCTGCACTCAGAGATTTATTTAAAAATATTTGATATTTGAATTGCCTTATTAAAGCATATGCCTTTTTAAGCCATCTTTATAATTACATTCAAAGTTGCACTCAGAACATTTAAATAATTTTTTGTTTGATTTTGAATGTTTTTGAATGCCTTTTTTATGATTTCTTTTACGATTACATTCATAGTTTGCAATCAAAACATTTAAATAATTCTTTGTATTTTGATGCGTAAGGCATATGCTTTTTATACTCCTTTGCATTTGAAATTAGCTTACAGAGATTTCACAACTGAATTTCTTCAAGTTTTCATACTCAATCTTATTCATTGATGACCTTGACTTCTGAGATCCACTTTTCAAAGATCCTTTCTTGTCATGGTCCCCATCAACACTCGTTAAAATCTGTAAAAATAGATAAAACCATACAATAAATTTCGTAAACAAGCTAAATTTAAAATACAAAGTTATTAACCAAAATAATGAAATACTTTTACTCTAAATTCAACACTCAAAATTTTCAACTTTAATCGTATTAATAAATTTGAGTAGTTTAGAATGTAAAAGTTTAATCATTAACATTAAAAATTAAAAAAAAAGGTACACTAAAAAATCAATAATGAACGCATTCTTAATTAACTAACTTAGTCAAAGTTAAAATATCAAAATTTCTGATTATGAGATGGGTTAAGAAAAGGTCACACTAACTTCAAATGGCATTCTTATTAACCATTATTAAACAATTCAATGGTTAAGCGCATAATATTGGTAGATTCTTAATGCGATTTTTGATGTAAATTTGAATGGAAAATGGCAGAAATTGTAATACAGTTTTCATTTTTTAATTTAAAAAATTTAACACATTTTGTTAACGTCTGTTGTGTATATATTTTAAAAGGAATTTCTTTTATTTAAAGCCTCTTATAATATAATGTTAAATTCAGAAAAGAAAACTCAGAAGCCATTATGATCCATCGTTTTACTTATGTCTAAGAGGAATAGAAAGTAGAGGGATCTGTTACGGGACTCATTTTGATGAAAATAGCAGTGATGGACAGGAAATGTGAAACCTAATAAGCTACCAGGAGTTAATCAAAATAAGAAATTCTGCATAGTGTAGCTTGTTACAGAATCTTTAGGAATAGAGACTTAATAGATTCTCCAAAATTAAGTTTAAAAGCCATCTTCCTTCATAATGGAAATGAGAATTATCTTTTAATATCTCAAAGAAGGAAGAGAGATAACTAAGAAAATATAATCCAATCATACTTGCTGATTACTCCTGGGTACTAAAATGGGACTCTTTCTGACTTGGATACAGAAGAACATCAGTTAAAAAAAAAGTACATTTTAAGAGAGTTAACTGTGTATGGAATTTATTTTGCATAGTATAGTTAAGTAACAATTTTCAAAAACTTTTACTGCATTTTACTATAAAAAAAACTAAATCTCTCCTAAATTTGGCAAACACATTTGAAATCTATGCTAATAATACCATAAGAAAAACTCTATAAGATCAATGTTACAGAAAAAAAAAGTAAAATTTTGCAGTCCAATGTTTTACTCATTTAGTTTATTTTTGAAAATGATGATTAAGGATTTTAAAAGTTTTTCTATATATATATATATATATATATATATATATATATATATATATATATATATATATATATATATATATATATATATATATATATAATATATATGATATATTATATATATATATATATATATATATATTAATATAATATATATATATTAATATTTATATATTATATATAATATTATTAATATATCAATTATAATATATTAAAATAATAATTATATATTATTAATTAATTATATGTTTTTAGTTTTCATATGGTATTGTATGTGTAGGTCGTCCTTCATGAAAGAAGCGGGGCCCATTTACATATGTCTTTCTTCTATATAGTTCCAGTTTTTTTGTGAGTTATTTTTTGATTGTTTTATTTTTTTTCTAGGAATGATTGGAAACCTTATTTTAGTTTTGTTGTTATATTTTGACGGAAATTAAGAATTAATGTTCTAATATTTTAATAATATATTTTTGGAGTTTCTATGGCAGTTGAATTGTGTGATTAACGAAAATCCTAAATCTTTGAAGTTGAGGACCAGAGAAAGCTATTTTTTTTATTTTTTTTCTCCGGAAATTTATGATAGAAACTTTCATTTAACTTTACTCTATACTACTACTATATTCAATCTTTATTCATTCTGAAAGTTTCAGTCCCAAGGGAGACCTTTTTTTTTTTGCTTTCTTGATTTGTAAAAGTGCATCTAATTTAATTAGAGGTTAGTAAAATTTGGTGTTTACAAATATCTAGTTACATATTTTTACTTACATTATTTATATCAATTCTAAAATAAGGTTAAAATTCTTGGATGCAAAATGGGCTCTGATGATGAGAGTGATGAGAAAGGTAAAATTAGTGAGAAATGTCCAGTGTTTGATGGGAAGAAGGAGAGGAGGTTCCTTGAGTGGAAAGGAAAAGTGGAAGATTGAGATATGGAGAAATAAGAAGGTAGATGAAGATCCAGGTTTAACTAAATTAGGGAGTGCAATTATTGTGGTGAACCATGGGAATGGTTAGAGGATTGCCAAGGGAGGGATAGCGAGCAGTACGAAAGTAGAACAAATTATGAGTTTCTAGAAAAGAAATATAGCAGTGAACAAGAAAAGAGAAAAAGATGGACAGTATGAACGCTTTTTTTCAGAAGTTGAAAGAAGAAGGTAAGAAGAAATTACAGGAATTTCGTGAGCAGATTTGATGTGGCATTGAGAAGGTGTTCTGCAGCAGGTATGGCTGAACTAGGAGAGGAACACAAAGGAGGTTTGTTGTTGGGAAGGAGTAAATTGGTGGAAAGTGAAGAAAAAATAATGTTAGGAGCTTTAGACGGAGATTTAACGTATACCAGAGTGACGAGTTTGTTAGTGGGAATTATGGGAAAGAGTTTTCAGAACCAAAACAAAGAAAAGGTATGGTATAGCGGAGAAAGGAATAAAAATATCGAAAGAAGGAACGTTTGTTATAATTGTAATAAAGAAGGACATGTGCAAAGGTTTTGTCCGGAATATAGACGTAGTGATAAAGAATGTGATGGATGTGGGAAGAAAGGACATGTGATGGAAAACTGTTGGATGAAAGATAAGGAATGTTACAAATGTAAAGGAAAAGGACATTTGGCTAATGTGTGTAAGGAAAGGAAAACAGTGACAAAAGAAGTGGTGTTGTTAGGGGATAGAGGGGTAGAAGAAGAGGATAACTGGGATATAATTAGTGCGATAGTAGATACAGGTTGTAGGAATAGCGTAATAGGGGAATTGTGACTAGGAGCAATTCTCTCGACTTTAAATAGGGAAGAGTTAGAGAAGATGAGAGAATCTGAAGAAAAGATAGAAGCTACTTATGTTTTTGGGGAAAGGGAATTTAAGTGTCATAGGAAATTTTTAATTCCGATTATTTTAGGTAATAAGCATGCATTACTAGAAACAGAAATAGTAGAAGGAAACATACCTTGGTTGGTAGGGACGGTAGTTTTAGATAAATTAAAGTCTAGGATAGATTTTAAAAATAAATATATAGAATGTAACCATTCTATAATAAATGAAAATTTTTTTTATATGTCTATATTAATATAGAACATATATACCGTATAATTTTAGTCAGTGGATCATAATATACTTTTGTTTTTAGGTATACTAGCTATATAACCTTTATGAAACAAAGATATAAAGAGCAAGAGAAGGGTTTCTTTATGCTATACTATATAAATAGTTTGGGAACTTCTTTTACGTTAAACGATAGTAGAAGGTTCAGTATGAGGAGAATTTGGAAAAGAATCGGAAATGACAGAATAGGACAGGATTCGAAGAATTTATATTATTTTTAAATTCGAAAATCATACAATTAAACAAGAAGGAACTCAATGTAATGAGGCTGTCTGGTAAATTTAGTTAAATTTATTTCATTATGGCATGGTGTAACACCCGATTTACTTTTCATGGTGTTCACTTCTGTGTTTTAGTATAATTAGTTGTAAGAATAAGAATTTAAGGAAGACGTTTCTTTGGTTTGAGGAATGTGAGTGAACGTTTCCATGTTCATGAATGGGAAAAAACAGACTTGAAAAATCTGTATTGGACTTTTGTTCTCCACAGTGGACTTACTTACAACTGGTGAACTTAATTGTTTTAAAGGAAGACAATAGGGTGTGTGTAATCAAGGTAAGGTATTTAGGAATTAGGTACACAAAGAGTTTGTTAATACGTATAGTTTACAACAAGGGGTTTAGGTAAATTAAGTTTTAGGTAAATCTTGGTTAGGTTACGATTAGTATTAGGTAAACAAGGGTTAGGTAACTTAGGATTAGAATCGTGAGACTGACGAGGAGACAACGGACACTCGTTCCGTTGACTTGGACTTTGTTCCACTTTTGGAAGAGATTTTCTGTAATATTCAGTGTTTACTTCATTAGTATTAATAGGAGAGTGTTCATTGGAAGAACTAAGAAGAGAATTAGAAAATCTTCGTGTGGTATGATTTTGAGGGTCAGACATTAAGTGTGGTTTAACACGTTGAGGACATTTCATTCCAGGATGGGGACCACTACAAAAAGGACAGATAGCCTTACGCACATTCGGGGGAGAAGATGTTTGAGGTATTTTATAAGGTTTGCGAGATCGGCACTCAGACTTTACATGACCTGGTTTTCGACAATAGCTACAAATCCCCAAATATTTGTAACATTTGTATATTTGGTGACCGACCTTTTTGCAAAATTCACACAGCAATGCTTTGCACTCAACTGGATTTAAGTTGTGTGATTTTTTATGAGTAAAGGTTCGAGGATTTTTAAGAGAAGGTTGATGATAAGGATTACCACCATTATTTTTAGGGGAGGAAGTATGAACTTGGGTCTTAGAAGGATAATAAGTCTGTGTGTGAGTCATATATGAGTTTTCTTTTATGTTCTGAGTAGAAGAGTTATGTGTGGAAAGAATAGGGGAAGTAAGAGATTTTGTGTAATCTGAATATAGCATATCAGCATATCCCACTATGTCTTCCCAAGGAGTACGGAAATTATTATTCTGTTCCTTCGTGTGTATATATTCTCTGACACCTTGCTCTACAGTTAAGGGCAGATTATTCAAGAAAGCAGTGTGGAGAGATTCGTGCCCGCTCATGTCTAAGCCATGGTAAGCACGACTAGCCAAGCGTTCTAACCTGGTGGCAAACTCACGAATACTCTCATTTTTATGCCTACGGGCAATGTTATATGTTTTTACATAGTAAGAGTTCATGTGTCTCTCCTCGTCCTCATACCATTGGATGAGAGTCTCTCGTACAGAAAAGTAATCTGTATCGTTTTTAAGGACTTGACGATAGAATTGGAGAAATTTACCCTGTAATTGAATGCCAAGACAATGTAACCATTGATGGTATAAATTAGGGAATTGAAGCCGACAGTAAGCTTCAAAATCCTCTAAGTATGAAATAAAATTTTTCTTCATTCCCAACTTATATCTCCCTGGGTCAGTTACGTTAGATATCTGAGTAGATGTCTGTGATGTATTGAGTAACTGTGTCAAGTGCCCAACAGCTTTTTCTAGCATGTCAATCTTTTGTTTAATTATAAGCCCAGAGGAGAATTATATAATGTTAATTGGGGGTTGTTTAAATATGATATGGGAGGTAAAACAGGACTAATAGGAAGTTGCTCGTCAAAATCTATGAGCAAATTGTCCAGTTTTAAAGGTGGATTCATTGGTTTATGATCCCCTTGAGAGTTAAATTGGGTAATGGGATTATCTGGTAAGATATCCATTTTATAGTTTATAGTTTTAATGCAATTTTCAGTGAATTAAATATATCTATAACTATATTACTATTCTACTCTAATAAGGACTAAACTAATAGTTTAGGAATAGTAAGCTGTTTTATGATTGTATGATCCTGTATAAGGATTTGTTCTGAAATTTCTTCGGGAATATGAAGCAAATTTATGAAATATTTTAAAAAATACTTTGTTCTGTGTTGTGATGCGACGAGTGGCGAAGTGATCAATATCACAATCCAGTGGCTTAGCGAACCGACAAGAACACAAGGTCCCTGTTCGGGCGCCACTTAATTTTCTCGTATTTATGTGGTGGAGAGTAAGTAATGTGTTCAATGAATAAAAAATTTCTTACTTAATCCACGAAGAATGAGAAAAGTAGGAAAGAAATTCTATGAAACATTTATCGATTAATAACAAGGTAAGTACCGTGTTGTAATAACTTTGAAGACATCCAAGCACTGGCGAACTGGTAAGCCGAGAAGGCGTGCCTGTGTCCCGTTAGGCTATAACAATATCTCAAACGGCTGGATACATTTGGAGGGACCTTGGTTATGCTGGTCGCTAATAGTGGATGTGATATTAGGATGTTTAGAGTAGGTACTTTAGGACAAAGGAGAAGAAAAGAAAAGTAAAATAAATAGGTTTATTACCCAGTGAAAATGAGGACTATATTAAGTTCTATGGTACAGACTAAAAAACTATATACTAAGTAAAAATACCCGAAACCATAGATATTTTATAAACTTATAACAAAAGTTGTGTGTAGGAAATACTGGAATTATCTCGGTATTTCATGAGGAGACTTTGTGAAATCTCATAATTTGAAAAGGAAATGTTAGAGAGAGATGGTCATCACAGATGAATAACCACTCTGATAGGATTTATTATTATATTCTTAAGAGTGATTGTTATAAGTAGTTAAGAAACAATCACTAATTACAATATAAGTTCATTATGATTAGTATTATAATTATAATACTTATTTTATAATTATTATAGTCACTATAAAAATAGTTTTATTATTATGATTATAATAATGAGATTATAGTCACTATTAAAAAATAGTTATATTATTATGATTATAATAATTAGATTATAGGTACTATTAAACAATAGTTATATTTCTAAAGGGTTAAGCTTGCTTAACTTATATTTTATTTAATTCTTCTTGAGGTGAGGTCACTTTCATAACAACAATGGAGTGATCATGCGTTGTAACGCTTAAGGGAGTTTATAAGAGTGGATGGGAACCATTAAAGCACAATGAGGGAGTTTATAAGAGTGGATGAAAACCATAAAACACACACAAGGGCAATTATTATTGCTTCACAATTAAGGTTTCTTGAGATGGCAATTTAAGCCATTTAAGATTTCTTGAGATAGATGGCAATGTATTGCATGGGACTAAAAAGTTCTTGAGATAAGGTGGATCCTAATATGTAAGAACCACAAAGGTAGAATAAGAACTGTAAAATAAGACTGTAAAATAAGACCCTGCAAAGATTTACAGGAATTAGATTTATGACTGGGAAATTATTATATTATTTATTTAAATTATTTTAATAGTTTATTTTATCAAGTCAATTTACCAAAGGGAATGTGTAAAAGATAGAATATTCTTACCCTAACATAAATATGTCAAAGAGGGGTCTTATTTGGCTGGTGAATCTCAACAGGGGAATGGTTTCCGCAAATAAGCTGTAAATATAAGGGAGATTGGGATATGATCTATATTATATTCATGATATCTCCATCTACATAAGATCAAGTGTAGTTATAACTATCTAAAAGTAAGAATTTTAATCTACTAACCTTGATGGCTATAATCCAAAGGTATGAAAATTGGAAGAGTATTTACAATAAATATGGGTATTATTATACCGTTTTTAAGGTTTATTAATATAAACTGGGTATTATTATACCGTTTTTAAGGTTTATTAATATAAACTGAACTGGAAAGTAGAAAGTAAAGTTTAAGATCATCCATAAACCAAAGCTTGCACAAATTTAATGTAATAAAAAGATTAGGTTCACCATCAATTTGCCAATGTACTCTGTTATTTAATGTAATTAAATAATTTTCCATTGGGAAATTTTTGGTGAACAAACACTTTGCTTAAATCTAAAGGATTAGAGACTAGTGTCTACAGTCACCCCTATACCTTTTAATATGGATAGGAAAGGTCATATAAGAATAAAATTAAGGGAAAAAGGAAAAATGAAGAGTGTATGGCTAACACTTAGGGAAAATAGGTCTATATTGGATGAAGAAAAATGGAAAAATGCTTGTTTGAGATTACATTTACAATTCGGCCATTGCTCTTTTGATAAATTGCAACAAATGATTTGTAAAGCATGGGATCAAGATGAAGATTATAAGAGGGTGAAGAAGGAAAGGTTGCAAATGTTAAAGGAGATTTGTAGTAATTGCGAAACATGTAAAAAATATAAGAGAAATCCTGAAAGACCTATAGTGGGTTTACCTCTAGCCAAATATTTTAATGAGGTGTTATCGATGGATATAGGTGAGCTGGAAGGGGAAAAATTTCTAGTTATGGTGGATTGGGCAACACACTATTGTCAGGCAAAATGGTTGAAGGATAAGAAACCCTCCAGTATAATGGAATGTGTAATGGAGAAATGGATTAGTTATTTTGGAGCGCCTCAAAAAATAATAACGGATGGAGGAAGGGAATTTCAGAACGAAGAAATGATAGAATTTTCGGAAAAATGGGGCATAGAAATGTTATGTACTGCGAGTGAGAGCCCGTGGAGCAATGGGAAAAGTGAAAAGACAGTGGGAATATTGAAAGAGGGTATGAGGAAATTAAAAGAAGATGGAGTTAAAGGAAGAGATTGGGTTTTAATGTGGATGGTTAGTGCGAAAAATGATAGAATAATGAGTGGTGGGTATTCTCCCAATCAGAAAGTGTTTGGGATTCACTACAGAGGTAAACATGAGTTTGAAAGGCTCTGTCCTACTGAACTAGAGGAAGAAATAGAAGGAGCAAAACTAAAAGAACTAATGGAAGTTCAAATGCTGGTTCAAGATAAGATTCAAGAGAAAGAATGCAGAGATCGGATAAGGAGAGCTCTTAAAGGTAAGATCAGAATTCATAGAATAGAAGAAGCGCAAGTAGGAGATAAAGTTTATTATAAGAAAAAGGGTGAAGAAAAGTGGAGAGGACCTGGGAAGATAATTGGGAGAGACGGTAAAATTGTTATGGTTAAACATGGAGCATTGATTAGAGAGGTGAATAAAATACATATAACGAAAATACAAAAAGTAAGAGAAGAAGGGGAGGAAGAAGAAAAGGAGGAGATAAGAGAAATGTTGGAAGAAGAAGAGGAGGAGGAAGGAAGAGAAAAGAAGAAGAAGAAGAAGAAGAAGAAGAAGAAGAAGAAGAAGAAGAAGAAGAAGAAGAAGAAGAAGAAGAAGAAGAAGAAGAAGAAGAAGAAGAAGAAGAGGAGAGAGAGGTTGTACCGGAGGAAGAGGAAGAAGGAGAAGGTTCGGTCGAAGATGATGATGGGATTAATTCTATTGATATTAGAAAAGGAAGAAATTATAGAATAAGACACGATGATGAGGAGTGGTGGAGAAGAGTGAAAGTGATGAGTTTAGGAGGTAAAAGAGGAGGGAAGTATGACGGTACTTATAATGTCCAAGATTTAGATTCAGAAGAAGAGTTTTGGGTGGACTTAAGAGAATATGAAGTTGAGGAAGATACAGGAGAATTGTTTTTCAGTGAAGGAAAAGTAGGTAACTTACAAAGGAAAGATTCGGAGTACACTAAGAAAATAAAAGAAGCCAAGAAGAAGGAAATCGAGAGTTGGAAAGAAAATAATGTTTTTGAAGAGGTAGAGGAAAGAAAAGGAAATAAGATACTTAAGACAAGATGGATAATTACTGAAAAAGAGAAAGAGGGAGCCAAGATTTGTAAAGCAAGATTAGTAGTTAAGGGTTTTATGGAGAAAGACTGTTTGGGAATCGAGGAGTGTGAAGCTCCCACTTTTTCAACAGAAGGGCTAAAAATACTACTTTCAATAATAAATATGGAAGATTGGCAGGTAAAGACTCTGGATGTTAAAACAGCTTATTTACAAGGAAAAGAAATGGAAAGAGAAGTTGTGATAAAACCTCCGGATGAAGCTAATACTCTAAAATTATGGAAACTAAAGAAAACGGTTTACGGTTTAAAGGATGCAGCGAGGAAATGGTATGAGAGCTTGGTGGAAGTGTTAATAAAAACTGGAGGTAAGAGAAGTAAAATAGATAACACTATATTCAAATGGGAAGAGAATGGTGTTATTTATGGTATAATGGGAATTCATGTAGATGATCTAATATACGGAGGGAATGAAAGGTTTGAGGAGAAAATCATTTCAAAAATAAAGAAAGAGTTGAAGGTTGGAAGAGAAGAAAGTAACGTTTTTAAATATCTAGGAATAGAGGTGGAACAAAAGAAAGGAGGTGATATTATTATAAGTCAGAAAAGTTACACAAGAGAAAAATTAGTGATAGGTAAAATAAACAAGGATAATAAAGATGAAAGATTAAATGAAGAAGAGATGACAGAGTATAGATCATTATTGGGAAAATTAAATTGGATGGCACAAAATACTCGTCCAGATCTTAGTTTTGACGTGAGTTTTTTTGGAAGAAAGATGAAAGAGGCTACAGTAGAAGATTATAAGGAGCTAGCTAAAGTGGCTCAAAGGGCAAAAAAGGAAGAAATTCAAATGAAAATACCCAAATTAAGAAAAGGAAGAATGAGGTTGGAGGTTTACTCTGATGCATCTTTTGGTAATGTAAGCGAGGGAAGGACACAGATAGGTTATTGCATACGGATAAGAGATAGAGAGGGTAATATATGTCCTTTACTGTGGAAGTCCAAAGTAGCAAAAAGAGTAGTTAGTTCAACCTTATCAGCCGAAACCTTGAGTATGGTGGAGGCTATAGAATGGGGGGAATATCTTAAATATTTGTGGGAGGAATTAACAATTACCAATGATTTTGAAAAAATGGATATTATAGCTATGACAGATTGTAAATCTTTAAGAGATAGCATACATTCTACTAAGGGGGTAAAGAATAGGATCTTGAGAATAGAGTTAGCTAATTTAAAGGAAAAAATGGAAAATAGGGTAGTTAAGTCAGTTGAATGGGTAAATTCGAGGTTACAAATAGCAGATGGTTTGACTAAGAAAAATAATATGAAAAATATAATCGAATTAAGGAAGGCTTTGGGATGTAATTAGGGGGTGAAAAAAACAAAAGTTTAAATTATAAGATACTTGTTTTTAGTTTTTAGGTATGTATGTGGGTCGCTTCACGAAAAAGGGGCTCATACTATCTTCTTCTTTATTGTTCCAGTTTTTTTGTGAGTTATTTTTTGATTGTTTTATATTTTTTTCTAGGAATGATTGGAAACCTTATTTTTAGTTGTTGTTATTTTTGACGGAAATCTAAGAATTAACTGTTCTATATTTTAATAATATATTTTTGGAGTTTCTATGGCAGTTGAATTGTGTGATTAAACGAAAATCCTAATCTTTGAAGTTGAAAAAAAAAAAAAGAAGGGAACCAGAGAAAGCTATTATTTTTTTTTTTTTTCTCCGGAAATTTATGATAGAAACTTTCATTTAACTTTACTCTATACTACTACTATATTCAATCTTTATTCATTCTGAAAGTTTCAGTCCCAAGGGAGACCTTTTTTTTTTTGCTTTCATGATTTGTAAAAGTGCATCTAATTTAATTATAGGTTAGTAAAATTTGGTGTTTGCAAATATCTAGTTACATATTTTTACTTACATTATTTATATCAATATATATATATATATATATATATATATATTATAAATATATTATATATTATTATATATATATATTATATATATATAATATATATATATATATAATATATATATATATAATATATATATATCGGTATATATAATTATATAACGGTATATATATATATATATAATATATATATATATATATATATATATATATTATATATATATATATATATATATATATATATATATATATATATATATATATATATATATATATATATATATATTATTTTTTTTGTAAAAGTGAAACATTAACAATCTCATGATTAGAAAGGAATCTAATAGAGATTCTGGAATCCTGAGGACTGGGTAATGTAAAGAATATTGCAAGGTTGCGTGGCGAGCCAGTAATTTTTTTGGCCTTTGCCGCCTGAGTCTCATGATTAGAAAGGAATCTAATAAAGAGATTCTGGACTCCTGAATCTAATGATTAGAAAGGAATCTAATAAAGAGATTCTGGACTCCTGAATTTCATGATAAGAAAGGAATCTAATGAAGAGATTTTGGATTCATGAATCTCATGATTAGAAAGGAATCTAATAATGAGATTCTGGGAATCCCATGATTAGAAAGGAATCTAATAAAGAGATTCTGGACTCTTGAATCTCATGATTAGAAAGGAATCTAATAAAGAGATTCTGGACTGCTAAATCTATGATTAGAAAGGATTAATAGAGAGATTCAAAGGACTTCTGATCTATAATTTAGAAAGTAAATCTAATAAAGAGATTTTGGACTCCTGAATCTCATGATTAGAAAGGAATCTAATAGAGATTCTGGACTTCTGAAACTCATGATTAGAAGGGAATCTAATAAAGAGAATCTGGATTCCTGAATTTCATGATTAGAAAGAAATCCAATAGAAATTACAAAGAATATTACAAGGTTGCGTGGCAAAGCCAGTAATTTTTTGGCCTTTGCCGGCTCCGACTCCACAATTTTCCAGTTCCACTTTAAAAATCTAGCTCTGGCTCTGAACCCCTTTGTTTTGTAAAACTTATAGGGGGGCCTTCAAGTGGGCTTTCCTAACCATAGGACAATAGGTCACCAGACTAGAATCAGTTGTTATTATAGAGTAAATTACAAAGTTTTTCCATCCCTGAGGTTGTAGGGTTATCAGAATTGGAACCATTATTATTGGTTCACTGGTTGATAAAATTTATTTTTTATATTGGATAAAATTTTTGTTGTATTTCATTAAAATGGCGTTCCTAATTTTCAGTAACAGCATATCTGATTAATTATCTAGATAGAAAGCTACGTTGTTTAGTTTTCTTGGTAGTAGAAATATATTATTTGTAGATTTGGCGAAACTTCCAACAAAGGAACCTATTTGGAAAATATAAGAAAATAATGTGGTGATCATTATGAGTTAAGAAAAACTCATTCAGATCCTGGAAATGCAAGAAATACACTTGTACAAATGTATATTCACAGTTTTCCTAATTCTGATTTTGAGGTTTTAAGGATTCGTGGTCAAAGAAGTTTCTTTTATAAACTTGGGACTTGAAAGTTTATTTTTTCATTTTGTTGAAGTTTAAAGATATTTTTTGTACTGTTCTTGGAAGATTGTCTAAATTTGGAGCCTTATTATTTTGGATTTAATTTCTGTTTCCTCCATTATTTTGTTCCCAGTTGAGAACTAGGGGGATTTTGGAGATTGCTCAGTCGATTTTCAAATGTAAATCTTAGAATCTTAGTTGATGAGTCTCAATCCACTGATTTTTTCAAATTAGCCACTGGGCATGAAGAAATATCTTATCTGAACTACAGTTATTTAGATAAGAACAAATACATCTCATATGTGAACTTTCGCCTTACTCTGAACTCCAAGCTGTCCTTACATATATATTTTTAAACTTAACACTTCCGCACTGGAAAATAGATTGATGGATGGGAAATTAGAGCAGTAAAAAACAAACATTTGATACATATACACCCACACTTACACAAGGAAAGTTTAAATTTAATAAATAGTATAATTCATTAAATCCAAGCTTACAAAAGAAAGGTAAACATTCAAAATTACAATTTCCCTGATTTCCATCTTAAAAATATTGAAATTAATTGTTAGGTCATTGTCTTGGTGAGAATTAAGAAAATTAGGCAAAATTATTAATAATAAAAACTTTCAAATGAAAAACCATTGAATAAATTGAATATTAGTATAAGTTTAACTTGATGAAAATTAATTATATCATTAGTTGTATCATACATAATTAAAACATAATTAATTATATTATTAGTTGTACCATACATAATACATACACCCCATTAAACTAGTTTTTTTCTTTTATTTGAATATATTGTCTATGCTATTTTTTTAATCATTACTGAAGAAGGTATAGATTTATTTAGAGTATCATCTTAGCAGCCATATTAATCTGATGGGTCTTCTTTCTTGGACCCACTTCCCCTTACAACGGTTCTGGTTCCACTAAAAAAAAAATTTTTTTTTGACCCCGTGGTTCAGTAGCTTTGGAATATAGTTTACACAGCTAGGAGCTCCCTATCAAAAAGGTTTATTTATTTAAAGAGAGCAACTACTAGTTTTAAACTATTATGAAAATGGATAAAACCAACATTGATATAGGACAAAATTTACCTCTATTTCCTCATCACTCAACTTGTTGAGAAGCACCAAAGGGAATTTCGACATGACAAGTTCGGAGAAGAATTTCTCTTCATCCGCCATTTCTTGCAACTTTTCATTTATTTGCTCTAACAATGAAGAAACGTTCCTCAGGTTCAAAAATTTCTGTAAAAAAGATTTTCTTAATAATAATAATAATCATCACCCACCTTCTCTCTCCAAGACTTGGGGAAAGGTGCGTAACATGCACCGGAAACAGAAAAGTAGTAGAAAATTATGACAAGTCGAAAAGAAAGCCCAGCCTTACCTCCAGCTTTATACTTTTTACTGAGAACTCGCCGCAGTCAGAAAATCCACCCTAGAGCTTCACGGGACCGCGACGGCCCTCAACATGGCATCTCGTCAATGTGGGGTTCATCCTTTTGGGTAACAACCATACCCACTCACAAAACCCCGCCACTCACTCCTATTATGCACTTTTCTTCTCGCCTCTGCCAAACTCGCATTTCTCTTCTCTCCATGGCATTCCTTTACTGACTCATCCAGCGTTTTTCATTGCGTTCCCAGCAGTTCGATTCACAGCACAATCACCACTATACATCCGCTTAACCAACCGACTATCATCCATCCTTTCCACATGACCAAACCTTCTCAACATACATTCCTTTAATCTCTTATTTACATATTTCTTCACACCACACAACTCTATAATACGTTCATTCCTCATTTTATCAATTCTCACACCTAACACGCCCCTACGATTGTCCATCTGAACACATTGTACTTTAGATCTATACCTCTTATTCCAGACTATAGTCTCACTACTGTATTAAACAGGTAACAAACCATACCTCTGTAAGACCCTACGCATTCAAGACTTGGTCCCTTTACATCCACCAACAATTTAATTGCACCCTTCCTACCATTCACAACTTTCCTACTATACTCTGCATCCTCTGTTCCCTTTTCATCCAACATATATCCTAATATTTAAATTCAGACACTTGTTCTAGCTGCTCACCATCTAACATAATTTCACACTGAGGGCGGTCCTCACTCATAACCATAACCTTACTCTTATCTACGTTTACACATCCTGCCAAATCTCTCAACCAATCCTATCAAACTCCTTAAGAATTCGCCCCACAAAACCAATTCACCCCATTATATTGGGAGGGGCACCCTTCACTATCTTCCATTCTCCATCATTCTAACACACCATTCCCTGGCCACCCTACCCTCTAATTCCTTTCAATAAACCCCATCCATATTACAAATTGAATAACCAAGGAGACATACACATCCCTGCCTCACTCCGCTATTAATATTAAACCAATCCCTTTCAACTTCCATAGTCATACATCACTTTTTGGATTCCATTCAGAAGCCAACCACCAACAGCCATATATCACTAACAACCTGCCATAAGAGCTTCCCATATTAATCCTATCAAACGCCTGTGGCAAATCCATAAGACTAAATACAATTTTCTTCATCTTGTTTCAATGTAAAGATTTGATCCCACACATCCTTACAATTCTAAGCGGCATCTTGGATCTTCACATTATCACGTACTTCAGTACACTTGATCAGCTATTTCGACCAAAATACCAGCATATATTTTCCCTACAACACTCAAAAAACTAATTCCCCTATAATTCTTACAGTTACCCTTATCCCCCGTACCCTTGTATATGGGTACTATTACTGCTCTTCTCCAATCCCTCGGAACTATACCCTCCATAAACGCTTTGTTACAAAACTTCCAAATCCAATCAATCACCATTTCGTCTCCGTTCTTGATCATTTTCACCAGTAATTTCATCTATGCCCGCAGATTTACCATTTTTCAAACTTTCTCCACAAGGACTTAGTCCTCCTTACTCATGACCTCATCCCCAGAATACCTATTCCTTCTTGCACTATCAAACCCACACACATTCACTATCATCTCGCCATTCTTATGAAAATTTTTGAAGTGTTCCCTCCACACTCTCCTCACATCCATTTCAGCAGTTAGAAAATAATAAAATAACAAATAAGAACTAAAAACTATAAAATAGAAATAAAATATAAAATAAATAGATAAACGTAAAATTATAAGGTTAAATTTGTTCATATATAAAATTGCAGAAATACAAATTATTAATTTAGAGCCTTTTCTAAATGGGTGGTGTGGTGTGGTGCATAAGAATTGGATCCACAGATAGTTCTTTGTACCTCTATTTCTAAATGAATTTATATATTTTTTGCCGAAATGGACTTTTACTCTTCAAATATTAATAATAATAATTTTTTTTTTTTTGAGGATGTGTACAGGGACCACCACTGCGCGCAAAAAGAGCGGCTATACCGTGTCAGTAAAACCAACAACAGGGGAAGTCCCTACACAGAACGAGAAAAAATAACGGAACAAGAGGATTACAATCGATAAAAGATGTTCAGCTCATGGAGGAACGCAAAAACTTTGTCACTTCGAAAATGGGGGGAGTCAGATAAAATATGAGCAAGGCGATTCCGGAAAGGAATGGTAAGAATGTCAGGGAAGAACTGGAGTCGGATGGCTGAGACTGCGTCGCAACCCACAAATATATGGGCTATAGTAAGAGGATCACTCGAAGAACAAAACGAACAGGAAGGGGGTTGCTCTCTCACCATGTGAAAGCCATGCGTGAGATTGGTATGTCCAATTCGTAAACGGGCGAGAACCACCTCCTGGCGGCGACTCCGTTTACAAGAGGACGGCCATTGACCTAAACGAGGTTTAACATTCCGCAGCTTGGCACCACGAGAATCCTCCGCCCAACAAGTCTCCCAGCAGGAGAGGAAGCCCTGACGGACACATTGCGCAAAAATCAGTTGCAGCGGAGGTGTCAACAGTATAGTCAGCGGAAGGAAACCGTTCTGCTAGATCCCTACGCGGGCGGCAAGGCACGGTTTTGGCCTCCGCATCAGGCTCTCTTCGCATCCCGGAGCACCCACATGGGAATGGACCCAACAGAACTCAATGCCCCTCCCGGTCAATTGAGCAGAGCTGATGAACTTTTGGATAGATGAAACCAAAGGATTCCCTGTTGACCAATCGAGCAGAGCCAAGAGAGCGCCTCTAGAGTCCGAGAAAATTGATATCCAGCTCACCTCTAGGTACAACCACAAATACCCTAATAATAATAATAATAATAATAATAATAATAATAATAATAATAATAATAATAATAATAATAATAATAATAATAATAATAATAATAATAATAATAATAATAATTAATAATAAATAATAATAATAATAATAATAATAATAATAATAATAATAATAATAATAGTTTTTTCAAGAAGTATTGATATTAGACAAAATTACCTCTATTTCGTCATCACTCAACTTGTTGAGAAGCACCAAAGGAAACTTCGACATGACAAGTTGTGAGAAGAATTTCTCTTCATCCGATTCAAAATTGGCCTCTGAACCCTTTTCATTTATTTTCTCTAACAACGAAGAGACATTTCTCAAGTTCACAAATTTCTGTATAATAATAATAATAATAATAATAATAATAATAATAATAATAATAATAATAATAATAATAATAATAATAATAATAATAATGTTTGTTTTCTTTAACCATCTGTTTCTAATTTTCTGTAAAACAGTGTTGAGTTTTCTTTGTTTTTTCCCATTTTAAATTTTTATGTAAATACTGTTTAGGCGCTATATGGTGTGGACTTCAAAGTGTTGCAGAAAGGATGCTTTTAGCAAGGGTGTCTGAATTTGGATAGAGAAGACAATTGGTAAGACATTTGGATTGAGATGAAAATAGCCAAGGTGTGCAAATGTTGTTATAAGTGAATAACAGTAGATTTTAAATTGAGATATTTAGGAAGTTGATAAGTTGCAACTAGTTGAGGTTATGAATGGCCACAATGTAGAATTTTTAATTACATCTTGCAAAATTGGGGTAAAAGCGGATAGTGCTAAAGTTTGGAAATGAAAGTAACTTGTGCACATAAAATATTCTCTTCATAGAGACTTGAATTATTCAAATAAGCTGCGAAATTGGGAAAATATTAAAAAAAAAAAAAAAAAGTTACTTCTTATGAATTTGTTACTACTCTTAATGGCTGATATCCACTCTCATTGATTTATCTTTTGTTTAAAAGATATTAGGTGGTCAATAACAAAAAGGTACATTTCACCTTCCAAGAGAGAGGGGAAGTAAAAAAGTAAAATGCAATAATTTTTCAAAGAAATGTCATAAACTAATTTAAATATCATTGCACCTGTTTCTTTGCTGCTATCAATGATACTATATATGATGAGGTTATTTGTGAAGAGAAGTGAGTTTTGGAGTTTCAAGCAAAATGTCAAAAGTAAGTCCTACCCATCCCAAATTTGGGACCCACATATCTTGAAAATTACAAATCATTAAAAATTTTATTTGCTTTAGTTACTTTGGGACACAAGATAGCCTTATACATCAATTTTATAACCCATCTCGGATTAGAGTAAAAAATAATAAATTGTATTCATTTGTACTGCAAAGACTCCAAAATGAAAAATAAAAAAAATAAAAAATAATTTAAATTATGCCAACCCTGGTAAAAAGTAATGAGAAATGAATTAACATACCTTTATGTCTTGAGCAGTTGACTTGTTCCCAATCAATATTTGATTATCAGATTTTATGAAACCATTGTTGACCTGCTCTTTATCAAATACAAATTCAAAATTTAATTCTCTTAACTGCGACTTTACAGATGTCTTTTGATCTGTTTCATAATTCATATTTGCCTCACTGTCAGAAAAGTTCTGAAATATTATAAATGAATGAGAAACTTCAAAGTGGGTATTCAAATTTTAATCGGAATACACATTTTATAGTTACCAAACAAAGATTGAGGAAAATGCAATAAGATAAAAAAAATGGAGAACCCAAGGAGGCCATTTTATCCACCTCATTTAAACCACTATTTACCTGACGGCCACCCATACAACACCCCAGACACAAAAACATAAAATGCTATGCCAAGTGACTCATCCATAAACCAACTCCCAGCCACTACACATGCACACAAACTACGTTCAATAACTTGAAAACTGGCTCACATCCAACAGTGTCAGCATCTCCAAAAAAAAATCTTCAATCACTTTTATCACCACTGATGTAATGCAGCAATACTTATGTTCAGTTAAGAGGGTTGCTGTAAAAAAAGAATATATAATTATATATACTGTCTCTTTACCTCTGGTGGAATCTCACTTTATTAAGAAAATTGCCTCTTCTAAATCTCTCATTGTAAATATGTTAATGTAAAAGTATTGAGAATCTACTTCTAAATTTATACTCTTAAACTCTGTCTCATCCATGTTATAAACAAATGACTCTTTATAAGTTTTAAAACTACTTATTTTAGCAAAATTAAAAGTTAAATCATTTCCAGCATTCAATAGATACTTTAATAAGCTCCTTCTGAAGTATATTCAAGTTGTTACTGAAGTAGTCTAATTCTATGATTATTGTTTTTTAAAAATTTTGCTTTATCTCAAACTTGTAGATAAGTGTCTATCTGCCATGCATTCAAATGAATTGCACAAGAAAATTTATTGTATTTTTAATTATTTTGATATATCAATATTCAATATAGGTAATTGTGAACGAGGACTTCTCATAAATTTTTATGAAACTTTCACAAAACACTAAAACTGTGTTATTACAAACGTTGATATCAAAATAAAGTGTTGCAAATAAATAAAACATGTTATTTCACACTCGAAATAAACATGTTTTACATTATTGCATTGAACATTTTGTAGTGAATTGAGTCACAATCTGCAAACGAGGGCAGGTTGCAACAACTTGCACAAGACTGTCCCAGTCAAACTAAAGTAAATTGGCCTAATCACACAATTCATGCTTATGCAACATGCAAAACCCATACCATACCCTAGAGATTGTTAATATCCTGCACAAAGTAAAGGTTAATATATACACTGACTAGGCTACTACCAAAACTAAAAACTATAGTAAAGTACATGCTAACTCAAGGTAGACTGAATAAATATTTTCCAATATTCACAAATGCAAATAGGAATATAGGAAATAAAGAGAGTAATGAAGCAACATGGGCCTATCAAGACTGTCCCAGTAAAACTAAAGTAAATATTGATCAAACACATGCACATGCACAACCTAAACTGCACCCTAAGGATTTTCAATATCCTATACAAAGGTTAATATAATATATATGTCAACTACTACAAAAAGAAAAAAACTATAGCCAAGGTACATACTAACTACACAACAAGCTTTAATATGTTTGTTATTCTGGTAGTTACAACAGGCAGTTTTATTATTATTTTTTTTATTTAGACCACTCCGCTCAAGAATGGTAACCCCTTCATATGGACCAAAGCCTGCATGAAAAGGCAGAGCAAAGGGACCACTGAGGGTCGTTTTCAGTAAAATCTTCCTCACCTTCCATCACCTACCAGCACCAAGTGTGCAGAGTTACACAACTCCATGATCCCTAAATCTCCATCCCCTCATATTTACATGACTGTGTATCTACAGGGGAGAGCTGTCACTCACTTATATACAGAGTTCTTACGACACAGGTGGGTAATGTGCCGGGTGAGGGTCTTCAGAAAGCTCCAGCCCTGAAGACAAACATGGAGCCTAGCCCCATCCACTGGTGGCACTGTTAAAGAACCGCCAGATCGCCGCACTGCCTTCCATCAAGTGCACTTCTAGCAGCTTGATGGACTTCACCACATTCAACCACTTCAATAAGAACATACAACCTCCCTGTCAAGTCGCCCCACCAGTTGAAGGCCACAGAACTAAACTTGATTACAGCTCATCCTGAATGTGCGCGCACTTACTCTTCAATAGCAGGCACTTTGTAGTAGTCAACCTTCCACTGGATGGCTACATCAAGGGCGCAGGTGTTCGCATCTACCGCTACCGTAGTGTCAACTACTAGGGCAGTCCCTTCATCCCAGAAAACCAAGTCAGGTTTTCGCAGGCCCACTGGAGTGGGAATGGCAGGCTCCAGCAGGACTTGCCAGCCCCTCTTCTCCAACTCAGATTTGGTAGTTATGTAGCTAATGTGACAAAGCATTACGTAACTATTGTATTAAAACTATAAACTTTTAATATACAAAATGGTATCAAAAAGTTCTTTGAAGTTTTTTTAGCGATTCACATACATTTTAAATATATATCTTCAATAAAAATATAAAAAATAATACTAAAAACATCACTTTTAGGCTTTTTTTTTTGGTTTGTGTGGGGATGACGAATAGCTGTCAAAATGTGTTTCAACTTATCGATACTCGATATTTATTATTTATCGATATTACAATTTTTTTTAATGATTATTATGAATGATTTTATCACAGTATAAATACATACAGTATAAATATTTCTACTATGATTTTATTATATTAATAAACTGTACGTATTTAAAAAAAAAATATTGGCAAATAATTTTTTATGTAATTTAAAAAAAATTATGTAATAATATATATATATATACATATATATATATATATATATATATATATATAATATATATATATATAATATATTATATATATATATATATATATTATATAATATATATATATATATATATATATATATAATAATTAGTGAGGGACGATTAATCGTCATCGTCATCGGCAAAAAATCGGCATATTTTTTTCAATCGTCATCGTCAAATTGCGGCATTTCTGCGATTATTTTGCCGATTAATTGAACAAAATATTAAGAATTTTGGATTATATTAAAACTCAATAATTATATATATAAATATAATATATATATTATATATATATATATACATATATATAGTATATATATATATATATTCATATAATATATATATATATATATATATATATATAATATACCCATTTTGATTAAGGTATGTATGACAATTCCAGTGCTAATGGTTCGGCCGCCATGTTTTTTTTTTTCTGTTCTGGCTTCAATATCCACACTCATCCTCCGACATCTTAGAAGACACCATCATTTTACCACATATCATATACACCTACTTATATCCACACCCCTCTTATAGACAACATCTTACAGACATCCCTAATCTCTTATACTCCCTAATGTATGGGCGGGAAAAAAATTCGCCGAGATCGCTATGTCCTGCGTGTCGTAGAAGGCAACTAAGTGATGGTGGTAGTTGGGCTGGCTGCCACTACCACTTATCTTTGCCAGGAATGCTAATGCATGGTTCAGAGAAGGTCGTGATCGCCGTCCTAATCTTTCGGCGAAAATGTATGAATCGTATGGATACATGGACAATGTAAGAGGAATAAATGTTGGAGGAGAGAGGTGATGGATGTATTTTAGAAAGGCCAATTTGATTTGCTAGCTGTGACTGAACAAAGATGGAAGGAAACGGTGAAATGAGTGGTGTGGTTGTGAAATGTTGTTTGTGTGGTGTGGAAAGGATGGGAGGGGGAGAGAAGGAGTTGGAATTCTGATAAGTGACTTGTGGTAGAGAAGCTATGGTAAGATTTTTGTGTGGTGTGAAAGTGGCTGCAAATTCTAACCAGTTAAATTTAAGTTGACAATAAGTAAGTATGTGTGGTTGCGAGCATATGGTCCATCTGAAGAGGTAATTTTGAAGAGTGCAATTTTCTGGGATAAATCTGAATGTTGTTTTGGATGGGGTGAGTAGGGGATTTTAGTTCTTTGCCCATCTGCCCACCTAAGGAAATTTTTTTTTCACAGTTGTCACCGCCGCTCACGGTCAGATCCTATTCAAGGAGGGGGGTGTAGTAAGCTCAAAAGTTTACCCTCTCTCAAATTACGCAGATGAGCACAACGCAGGCTTTAAAGTGAGGAAGCATTAAATTCAGCAGGAAATACAGAAGATGGAAAAGAATTCCATTCCGCAGAACAGAGGTGGCGGGAAGGGAGGAGCACCACAGCGAACTAGCGCTGCGAGTTACAATACAGACACAAATATCAACACAGACTACAGGCACTCCTGTGGCTAGCGGGGCGTCGTACACAGGTGGTGGTACGCACATAATAAGTTCCGTCGAGCACTTGCCCTGTGGTGCCTATAGAATAGAGATAAAGCACGACAAAAGAACAGTTTATAAGCCTTTTGGGCCTTTGACTCGCCTATCAAAAGCCGGTAAGCAGAGCCCCCTCCCAAGATTGGAAGTACAATCCATACAAGGGCGGATGAGGACCTTGTATAGGCTGGGGCAACTGAGAAGAGAAAAAAAAGTCTTGCAGTCTAAACGAACTCCCAGTTCTTTTGAGGGCCGCCCTAGCAACCGCTGTGACATGAGGTTTCCCAGACTATATTGTACACAGGATAGACAATGGATGTTTGTATAGTGACAAGAAAGTTGGAACAAACGTCGAAAGAAGATAGGAAAGTTAAGAATACGTTTTAGAGAAGGAGAATTTTCAGAAGTTGGGTTTTTAAAGAATTGATTTCACAAGGTTGAGACGACCCCACTCCGGATATTCTTATCCAGAATAAAAATAGGAGAAATTAAGACAAGAAGGCAATTCTAAGAAGTAAAAGAGGAAGCATGAACTGAAATGAGTTGAAGAAAATGAAGGGTTGAGTCATCGGTATATGAATGGATAGAGTTTAGGATGTGCAGGTGAGAAGAATCATTAATGAAAGTAAGAATAAAGTAGGCGATAAGACAGAACCCTGAGGAATCACCACTATTGACAGAAAAAGAAGAAGGAAGTCGCCCCATCAACAACAGCCGATTTTAGAGATTTGAACTAAAGCTACGACATAATTAAGCAAAGAGAAAGAGGGGAGCCCAAAGGAGGGGAGTTGGAGAGCAGTGACGCGTGCCATACTCGTCAAATGCTTTGGATATGTCAAGCGCCACCAAAGCAAAGTCTCCCCGTAGTTCCTAATGGCGGAAAACAATAAAATCGATTAAAAACAAATTAAAGTATTTCAGGCACAACACTTGAGGCGCTGAAAGGCCGTACTGGCATAGGAAAGAAGGGAATGAGTTTCCAGATAATCCAAAGAAGTGAAGAGTTGAGAAGGGTTTCAAAGATCTTGAATAGAAAAGCGAGAGCTATAGCGCGATAGTAGAGGGATCAGAGCGGCTTCCTTTTTCTGAATAGGTTGGACATGTGCGAACTTCCAACACTGAGGGAAAGTGCTCGTAATTGAGACAATAGGAGGGCGAGGGATAGCAGCGGAAGGCAGCACTCCCTCAAAACTTGGGGAGGAATGCCATCCTGGGCCACCCGTCTTCCTAACCTTCAAGATTTCAGGGGCCTATGCACCGATCAAATGTAATCATAGGTAAAGACATAGGACACCTGAGAGGACAAGGAGGAGGAAGAGGATATGCCAGAATCGTCTAGGGTTGCGTTAGTGGAAAATAGGAGGCCGAAGAAGGATTGGCCCTTTTCAGTTGGAAAATTAACAACAGAACCATAGAGGAAAGGCGCGAGATTTACAGAAGTTTGCTAGAGAATGTTTTTGGCAAGAGGCCAAAAGATTTGTCAAGTAGGAGAACCAAGGAAGTTAACTGCACTTTCGGTTGATGAAAGCCCGCTTTGGCTCGTCGAAGAGTATCCCTGCAATATGATTTCTAGCTGAATGAAAATTGGCGAGAGTGATATAGGAAACGAGAATTTTTCCACCCTGATACGCAATGTCTCTAGCCTGAATGGCCAGATAACAAGCACGATTGGGAAACCATGGTTATGAGGAGAGAAAGACTTAGTTGAAGAAGGAATGAACTTGCTAGTCCAATCAACGGTTACAGTTCTCCTTATTCTTTTAAATATTTATACATCCATCATTATTCCTAACTGAGGTAGCTAATTTGCTATTCATCTGCAAACTTAGAAACATTACATTTAAGTCCTTGGTCTAAATATTTTAATACATATATAAAGAACGGCAACTTGACCTAAGAAATTGTTACGGACCACAAACATGTCTCATCATTTCCATTAATAAATGCTTTTCATATTCATTAATTAAATTATTATTATTATTATTATTATTATATTATTATTATTATTATTAAGAGAGTTAGAAATCAAAAATTTTGATCGCTTAAATAATTTCGGAGGGTGACCCCTGACCCCCTGTCTACAAGCCTTGTATATATATATATATGTATATATAGTATATTATATATATATATATATATATATATTATATATATATATATATATATATATATATATAATATATATATATATATAT
>JABUQX010049975.1:0-7500 GCA_015478945.1 Trachelipus rathkii
AGAGAGATTTTTCACATTAAATAAGCCAGCCGTAACATGGCTGGAACTAATGGATGAGTACGCGCGAGATCACCGCACTTCAGATACAGATCACCACTCTCCACGAGCGAGCAGTGTATATATGGAGATCAGGAAAAGTAACTAACAAGACTCACAAAAAAAACTAATCATTCATACTGAATTCCGATCTCGCACTCAGAGAGCAAGACTCTCAATAACATAACAGTTAATTTTACAGTTAACATAGTAATATTTAACAAAAAATTTAGATTAAACTTAACCTAACCAGTCATAGAAACGCCTAATGGGTAAAGACAAACAAAGTAAAGTTTTTATTCTCTGTAAAGCTAAACTATGAAAATAACATACTTAACACACAACGGCTGCACGAATAAACAGCCAGCACCAGCATCTTAAACAACAAAGCGTACATAAGGGGACAGTAAAACAAAGTTTTCAAAGGTGTATAACATATATATTTCCAATAAAAAGGAACATTAAATACAATAAATACATTAAACATATTAAGTTTTTATTTAAATATTTAATCCATCTAATCAGGGGGACATAGGATTCTGTATAAATTGAGCAAGCTATATGTTTCTCCAGAGATTCAACACCCTTTGAAAGAATGTAAGTATAAATGCCTTCAGCAACACTAAACCATTTTTCGGCATATGTCGATTCAACAGCACTCATTCTCTCATACAAGAGCGAAGTAAACTCATCCAAGCAGATAGTTATTAAAGCATTTCTGTATACTGCATTATAGGGGAAACCACATGTTTCGGTGTAAATATCGTAGATTACATCCATGAGCTTATACTGAAATTAAGCCTCGAGTATGCCACATCTTTAAGATGAGACTTTAAGTCGCTTTTCATATCAAAGGCATGTCAGTAAGGCGTTATCAAGTTAACGTTTATATATATCGAGGGTGCACGGATGAGTGATGATTCGTCACTATCAACTTACGCTGGAATGTGACAGCATCAGTTGGGTTCCAATAGTTGCGGTACATCATACTTTTAACATTATCAGATGCAGTGAAAGCAACATCTAACTTCTATTATAGCCGCATCAAGCTGTCACCTGTCGTTGAATTTCAGCAGGGGCGCTGCCTCAGAATGAACATACTCAGTCTTTACCACAAGCTTCAACGCTGTCGATAATCTTGAGGAATTCTTCAACCGACATGATTAAAGGTCTATTACTTGCTCCGAATGGAATACAGGTAATATATTGCTTTCCATTCGTTTTACGAAAAAATCACTTATATGGGATACTTCGCATTTAGTCGCTCTCGTGGTTTAGCACTAAGTTGGATGATGACGGAGGACAGGCTTTTATGACGCGTAATATATGAGAGTTGACGCGAGTGAGCATGCACACCAGAGTATAAAACATAGTTACTGATGAAATTGCGTATGTATAGAACAGATCTAAAAGGTATGAGATTTCTTTCTTTCAGCCAATCAGAAGAAAGTAAACAAGAATACGACGTACGAATGAACTATATCAGTTCAAAAGGGTATATATTATCGTTAGACAGCAACAACAACAACAATAACATAGTACAAAAATAAGTTCTTTATATACTAACCAACGGATATATGCTAACGTAACATTGTTTTTACATAATAAAGCTAACAAAACATGACCTGAACTAAGAATATAATGTACAACGACAAACCTAACAACACCATACGTACGAATAAACTACTAACATTAACAAAGTTCCACACTTAACAGCCTGTAAAGGTAACTAACATGTGCATACAAGACGTAACTCTTCATCAACTTTTTCCAAACAATCTCTCTAACATATTAACGCTAATTTACATTGACACAGTAATATTTAACAAGAATTTATCATAACCTTGTTTAACTATCATACAGACCAACGAATAACTGTAAACATAACAAAGTTTTATCCAAACATAACACAAAAATAAGGTCTTTATATACTAACCATCGAATATAACCTTGTTTAACTATCATACAGACCAACGAATAATTGTAAACATAACACCTGAACTAAGAAATATATGTACAACGACAAACCTAACACACATTACGCACGAATAAACTACTAACATTAACAAACTTCCGCACCTAACAGCGGTAAACTACCTAACACATCGTACAAAACGTAACCTATTCACACTTTTCTCAAGCATATCTCTATCATATCAATGTTATTTTTACATTAACATCGTAATATTTAAGCCAAATAAGTTTAGCATATACCCTGTCTAATCAATCATACTGACAAAAAGAATATAATGCTAACGTAACAAATGTTTTACATAAACTTCGTAAATAGTTAACAAAAAATTCAAATCATAACCTCGTCTAAATAGCATAATCCCCAGCGATAATTGCAAACATAAAAAAGTTTTAACCAAACATAAAAAAAATAACAAATTTTATCCTGAACATAACAAATAAAGAATATTCTTTGAATAAAATATCACAGTAAACCGTAATAGTTTACTGATTTTAAAGCAGTAAAATCAGTAAATCAGTAAATCAACAGAGGTGATCCCTGCAGTCCCCTACCCTTCCCAACCACTCCGTTGATCTATTGAACTATTGATTCAAGTCATATTTCGAGTATCCTTTTGGATCAAACATAACATAAAATAAGTTCTTTATATACTGGCCAACGAATATATGCTTAATCCACAAAGTTTTTAGCTCAATAAGCTAACATATCATAAGACGCAACAAGAATATAATGGTACAAGATGCAAACCTACATACCTGCTAGCGTAATGAATAATCAGCTAACATCCCTGAAATGTTCCTCTTATCAAAGGTAAAAGTAGCAAACAGATCATAACAATACACGATAGTCCCAAACTTTTCGCAGCATATAGCAACAGGTAAAGCCGTATTATCTAACAAAATCCTTAACAAAGTGACCAATCTATCAAAAATAAAAACCAAAAAAAAAAAAATTTTTGAAAACCATGAATTTTGAAACCACCTAACCAAACATAACATAAAAAAGTGTCACTCGTTTCGAGTATATACATCATTTGGCCTATGAAATATATCGTAGACATTAGCAAAATTCTAGGGCAAACCTTCAACATTACTTAACAAAAACTTAACCTAGACTCACGTTTCTAACACATCATCGTCAGTTAACACAGTAATATCTTACAAAAACTCATCATTTCTCTAACAAATCAGTGTTATTTTCACATTGTCATAGTAATATTTAACATAACGTACCTAACTTACGAATAAACAGTTTTCATCAACCAAGAGTATCTAAAGCAACACATTACCTTCCGAGAGAAAACCCAGGGGGATGCGCCCCTTGAAAGGGTGTGAATCCTGCGAGGGGGGATCACCCCGAAGGGGTGTAAGTGGGCTTTACCCCTCCGAAGGAGGGGTAAGGGCACAGCCCTTTGGGCTGTGCCCTTTGGGCTGTGCCCTTATGTAACCGCTTACACCCCCTTCAGGGTACCCCGAGATGGGTCTTCATGCATCTCTCTGGGGTGATCTCCAAGTAGTGCTTACAGTGCTATCAAATCGCCTCTGTACGATGCGCTGTTGTCAAATCTACCAGTTTTGAATTGATATTTTCTGAAAGGGGGGAAGGAGTCTAAAAAGAGATACCCTCTTCGAGGGGTAAGCCCGCTTACACCCATTCGGGGTGATCCCCTCGCAGGATTCACACCTTTTCAAGGGGCGCATCCCCCTGGGTTTTCTCTCGGAGGTAATGTTTTTGCTTTAGATACTCTCTGGTTTGATGAAAACTGTTTATTCGTAAGTTAGGTACGTTATGTTAAATATTACTATGACAATGTGGAAATAACACTGATTTGTTAGAGAAATGATGAGTTTTTGTAAGATATTACTGTGTTAACTGACGATGATGTGTTAGAAACGTGAGCCTAGGTTAAGTTTTTGTTGAGTAATGTTAGGTTTGCCCTAGAATTTTGCTAATGTCTACGTTTTATGTCATAGGTCAAGCATGATGTTATAACTCGAAAACGAGTGACCACTTTGACTGAAGTAGTGGTCAATTCACCGTTCAAGATGGTGGTATCTTTGATAGATTGGTCACTTTGTTAAGGGATTTTGTTAGATAATATGGCTTTTACCTGTTGCTGATATGAGCAGAAAAGTGGGAACATATCGAGTATTGTATGACCTGTTAGCTTCTTTATTTGAAAAGTAGGGAATTTTCAGGATCTTAGCTGATTATTCATACGCGAGGTATGTTAGGTTTGCATTTGTACATTATATTCCTAGTTGCGGTGATGATATGTTAGCTTTATTGATGCTAAAACTTTGTTGGTTAATCATATATTCGTAGGTCAGTATATAAAGAACTTATTTTTATGTTATGTTTATTCAAAATGATACTCACAATATACTTGAATAATAGTTGCAATAGATCACAGCGGGCGGGATGGTAGGGACGTGCTAAGATGGTATGTATTCCGCATTACTGATTTAGTACCGTTTACTGCTTTAAAATCAGTAAACTATTACGTTTTACTGTGATATTTTATTCAAAGAACTAAATGTTACGATGTTAATGTAAAATTAACATTGATATGTTAGAGATATGCTTGAAAAAGTGTGAATAGGCTGCGTTTTGTACGAAGTGTTAGGTACTTTATGTTGTTAAGTGCGGAAGTTTGTTAATGTAGTGGTTTTATTCGTACGTAATGAGTGTGTTAGGTTTGTCGTTTGTATCATTAATATTCTTAGTTCAGGTTATGTTATGTTTTAGCTTTATTAATGTAAAACTTGTTTACGACGTCAGCATATATCTCCGTGGCTAGATATATAAAGAACTATTTTGTGTTATGTTTGGATAAACTTTGTATGTTTACAGTTTTTCGTTGTTTCTGTATGATAATCGGAAAGATTATGATCAAATCCTTGTTAAATATTACAGTGTCAATGTAAAATTAACCTTAATATGTTAGAGATATGCTTGGAAAAAGTATGAATAGGTTACGTTTTGTATGCAATGTTAGTTACTTTACAGGTGTTAAGTGTGGAACTTTGTTAATGTTAACAGTTTATTCGTGCTTAAGTTGTGTTAGATTTGTCGTTGTACATTATTTTCTTAGTTCAATATGACTGCTATGTAGTCTTAATTAATATGAAAACCTTGTATGTTAGCAATCATATTCGATGGTTAGTATATAAAGAACTCATTTTGTGCTATGTTTATCTGAAATGATACTCGAAATGTACGTAACTCATTGTTAATGTAAATTAACAATGATATGTTAGATGATATGCTGAAAAAAAAAGTGTGAATAGGTTACGTTTTGTACGCTGCGCTAGGTAATTTGTTAATGTTAGTAGTTTATTCTAGCGTAAGGTGTGTTAGATTTTGTTATTGTACATTATATTCTTAGTTCTGGTAATGCTATGTTAGCTTTATTAATGTGAAAACAATGTTACGTTAGCATATATTCGTTGGTTGGTATATAAAGAACTTATTTTTTGTAAGCTATGTTTTGTTGTTGTTGTTGTTGTTGTTGTTGTTGTTGTTGTTGTTGTTGTTGTTGCTGTTGTTGTTGTTGTTGTTGTTGTCTAACGAGAATATATACCCCTTTTGAACTGATATGGTTCATTCGTGCATTGTATTCTTGTTTACTTTCTTCTGATTGGTTGAAAGAAAGAATCTCATTACCTATAAGGGCTGTTTACGCATACGATTTCCGTCAGTAGGGAATTTTTTTCGCTGTACTTGGTATGATGAATCTCCTTCCGCATCTCTACACCCTGTTGTTGATATCTTTCACAGAGCTTCGTTATTACCCAACGATGTGTCCCATTTATATTTAATCTAAAGCCAAATGCGGTCCGTTACGTTTGCTTGTATTCTCTGCCAGAGGGTCCCAAAATATAGACTTTATTCGTTCTTGTGCTGACGGATTCATCAAGATTATCGAAATCGCTGCAGCATGGGTAGAGGATAAGTGTTTGTTATCCGAAAGATCGACGCTTAGTGAAATATCTAACTGGGAAGACAACGTAAGTGGTTCTAATAGAATAGACGTTGTGTTCTCGTCGTGTGACAATATTAAAACCCTTGATGTACGCCACTACTGGAAACCCATCGATTGTGTGACCTTCTATCGCACATGTATAGGTTTCACAGTTCGAACATCTGAAAATATTACAGCATTGCTTAAAATAAAAAAACGAATTAACATCGCACCTTAACGATGTTGACATACTTGAGGACATAATACATATAGCACATGGTGTAATCTATGATATTTACAACGAAACATGGTTTCCCGTATAATGCAGTATACAGGAATGCGTTAATTACATCAGCTTTTGGATGAGTTTACTTCCTCTTGTATAGAGAATGAGTGCTTGGGCTGAATCAAATATATGCCGAAAACTGGTTTAGGTGCAGCTGAAGGCCTTTATCCTTTACATTCTTTCAAAGGGTGTTGAATCTTTAGAGAGATATATAGAACGTACCCAAGTTATGTTGAATCCTATGTTCTCTGATTAGATGAATTAATATATTTAAAATAAACTTATGTTTTTATGTATTTATATGTTTTTATGTATTTATATGTTATAAAAATGAAAACTTGTTTTACTTCCCGCTTATGTTCGCTTTATTGACTAAGTTGTTAATGATAGCTGTTTATTCGTCTGGTTGTTGTGTGTTAAGTACGTTATGTTCATAGTTTAGCTTTACAGAGAGTAAAAACTTTACTTTGTTTGTCTTTATCCATTAGGTATTATGCTGGTTAGGTAAAATTATGCTAATTTTTTTTTGTTAAATATTACTATGTTAATGTAAAATTAACATTGTCATGCTGGAGATATGGTTGATAAAGTGTGAATGGATTATGTTTTTTGTATGTCTTGTTAGTTACTTTTATCTGTGATAATTTGGAACCTTTGTAATGTAGCATTTATTCTTGCTTAAGAGTGTCGTTTGTCCGTTGTATATTATATCTAGTTCTGTATGTTATGGTTGGCCTTTATTAATGAAAACTTTGTACGTAGGCATACTTTTCGCTGCTCTGTATGATAATTACACAACGTTATGGTAAAATTTTTGTTAAATATTACCCTGTTAATGAAAATTAACATTGTTATGTTAGAGACATGCTTGACAAAGTGTGAATAAGTTACGTTTTTTGGATGTTATGTAGTTAACTTTACTGTTGTTTAAATATGAACTTTGTTAATGTTGACCTATTTATTCCTGTTTAAGATGAGTTAAGTTTGTCGTTGTACATTATTTTCTTAATTCAGATGATGCTAAGTAAGCTTTATTAATGTGAAATCTTTGTTACGTCAGCATATATTGTTTGATCTTTGTATAAAGACTTGATTTTAATGTTATTTATCCAAAATGATACACGAAATGTGACTTGAATCAATAGATCATAGATTGGGAAGGTAGGGAGGATGGGGAGGGGGAAGTGGGGGAGGGATGTTTGCATGTTTACTGATTTCTGATTTAGGGTTGTAAAAACG